>VXBB01020159.1:0-35713 GCA_013399915.1 Illadopsis cleaveri | reverse complement strand
AATCAAAAAATAAAAGGTTCCAGAAAAAAAAAAAAAAAAAGTGTTAATACACAGTTAATGGAAGTGGTACAAAATGTTCAGTGTTATTAAGTACAGAATATACTCTGGTTTTCTTTTACAAAGCGTATTCAGTATGCAAAAACAGATTCTGATATCATCTCTAAAATGCGGGGGACTTTTGCTGATAAGGAAAAAAGAAAGGAAAAGAAGAAAGCCAAAACTTTGGAGCAGTCAGCAAATGCACCAAATAAAAAGGTTATCCAGGTAAGCTGCTTCTCTGCTTAGAAAAATCAAAAGAACACCAAACCACACAAAAGCTATTCTAAATATTTTTTTTTTTAGGACTTGATGTTGTCTTTTGTTACTTTTCAATTCCTAAATTGGTGTCTGTTGATTATCTAGAGGTCTTCAGCATTTACTAGAAGTTGAAGGAGAGGGGGCTGGTTATATAATCCTTGCTGTTCCTTTTTTTTTTCTCTTTTGCTATTACCAGATGAAAATAAAGATGTAAGGCAAAGCTACAACAAACCAAAGTAGAAACTCTTCTAAACTCTTAAAAGAGTAGCCTCTTTTAAGACAAGGGAAAAAAGGAGAGTGTGTTTATTTTTAGTACTGGCTTCAAGTGCTCAACCAGCTTTTCTCTTCAGTGTTTTAATGCCATGTTGCCCAATAAGGACAGAAGAATGGTAAATGAGGACAAAATAATTAATTTACAGTAGATATTAGATGTTTGATGTTGGATTAACAGGAATTAGGTTGGAATTTATCTCCACTAAGGGTTGGCTTGCCTGAAGTAACAACATTTAGTAGGTTTTGTGCTGAAGAATAGAAAACATCAAGGCACCTGACCAGATCCCCCCAGTCTGTATATTGGAGGTGATATTGTGTACCATGGAATATTCCTTTGGCCTGTTCTGGTCAGCACTCCTGGCTCCCTCCTGGCTTCTGGTGCACCTGCTCACTAGCAGAGCATGGGAAACTGCAAAGTCCTGGATGTCAACAAGCACTGCTTATCAACAACCAAAACATCAGTTTGTTATCAGTGTATCTCCTACTAAATTCAAAGCACACTGTACTAAGAAGAAAATTAATTCTGTCCCAGGTGAAAACCAGGATACCTGTCTGGACCTTGAAAACTGCTTTCTCCCTGTCTATTAAATCAACTCCTGTAATGTGGAGAAATACTTGACTCAGCCATTAGATTGATCATGTAGTACTGATGTCATTTCTTTTGATTGCCTGGTTTTGGAGCTAAGCAAAATTCACACACTTTGTTCCCTTTGGGAAGTTTCTTATAGGCACCAAATGTTCCTTGGATTGCAGCCCAAAAAAACCCTTTACATATGTCTTGAATTGTAGAGAAACATGGTGATGTGTACCTGTTTATGTCTAATGGAATATCTTTGTGAAACTATTTTGTACTTTTTTGCTAGGGAGCAACACAGAATTCAGCCAATGCCCCAGGGACTGCACCACAGAATCAGGTAATGTTTTTTATTTTTATCACTAAAAACACTGATGTTTGTAATTATTCTCTATGAATAATAATTTGTTACACGTGGAAACTTGAGGATATATTTTACAGCTTTGTTTTTGTCCTATGAGACATTTGTCTGACAGCTACATGACAGTAAACAAACCAAACAAAACCCTTTTTTACTATATCTGGTTGACAGGAAATGAGAATCTGCGATTTCTCATTTCCATACAGAAAAGAGCACTATTCCCAAATCATACTGGATTCTTAGATTTGGGCTGTGCTTAGTATCAGTTAAAGGATTCTCAATTTTTTTCATTGCTGATAAGTTCCCTTTAACTTACTTTGTTCTAGCAGTGAATAAAGAAAAGGAAGACAGCCCAGGATGCCAAAATACCTTGCCTAAAAGCTTTATTTCTGGAGTTTGGGGGTTCTCTCCTCACTTTTTTTTTTTCTCACTAGTGTCTTATTTTCCAAAGAATGGTGTGGAGATGTAGGAACAGCTCCCTACACTCCATTCATCTTGTCTGCTCAGCGACCTTCTAAATGATTCATGTTAGAAGTGAAAGGGGTAAAGAGCCAGGATTTGCAGGAGAGCAAGAACCATAGAAGAATATTTTTGCCTGCCCTGCATCTTCCTTGAGTTCTGCCATTGCATACATAATCAACAGGGGAAAAGGTCTTGCTCTCTGGATTTTCAGGCACAATATGTGTATGTCAGTTTGCATCAAAGCACAGCACTGAGTGTTTGGATAGCCTTTGTTTGGATATTTCTTTGAACTTCAGAAGTTTATTTTCTAATGGCACTACCTGGAATATTTCCATCAGTAAAAGGAGATTGTTCTGCTGAGGCTTTTTTATTTGGCATTGCTCTGAGGATGTTTGAAGTTGGGGTGTCCAGTTTATTTTTATTTTTGTAATGTACTTGATGACTTGAAGATTCCAGTATCAGCAGATGGCTACTCAGCCTTGTCTGTGCTGGGTGGCTACAAATTCATATTAGCAGGCAAATCTGTTAAAAGACTAAAGCTCTAAATCTAAAGGGGTTTCTAATTAAGAAATTTATATTGAGCTCTGTAATGAAACCGTGTGGGTTTTGTGAGTTTTGATTGCCCAGAGATGTCCAGTATTTTGCTGGAACTGCAGGTGAACAGGGCTGGGCTTCCCACTGAATTCCAGAAGGATGTGAGTCTCTCATACATTCCACACAGGTGTCTTGGACAGCACTGCAGCCACTCCTTTGGCACCTGGATGTGAAGAGTATTGCAGTGTCAGCTCTTGGCTAGTTGAGTTTAAATGTGACATTAAGACAGCATGGTGGTGTGATTTTTGTGGAAATCAGAACCTCTCCCAATTAATATATCCATGTAAAAGAACAAAGGGCCTCTGTCTGCATATTGATAAAGGTGTGGTGAAGCCCAGATAGAATGTTGTGAGCAAAACTAAAGAAATGTGAGTCTTGGTTTAAATAATCATGTAGACAGATGCAAAGGAACTGTATGCAACTATGTATAGTCTTCTGAGCTTTGATCTTCTGTTGTTGCAGGTGCCTGATAACCCACCAAACTACATCCTTTTCCTTAATAATTTGCCTGAGGAAACAAATGAGATGATGCTCTCCATGTTATTTAATCAGTAAGTTTCGAATAGAAATGATTTCTTCTTTGAATTCTTCTGTAAGCTGTGTGTGTTTTCTCAGTTGGCAAGCTCACTTTTTAGAAATAAGAGTTTGTTCTGAAGATAATTCAGTTGTTTGTCTTACTGCCAAGGTTACAGATGTCAGTTCTGATGACTTGGTTCAGAAAGCAACCTCACTCTTTTTTGTAGCTGGTTTTGACTGTGTAATTCATCTGTCATCAATTTGCACTGGATTTTAAGCTGCTGACTGTAATACTGAAGTCTTCAGGACAGCAGGAGCAGTTTCAAAACTAGTTAGATTGCTTCTGTATGTGCACAGCACTGATTAATCTGCTTCCACATAATGTTCCTTAATTGAGGCATAGTTCTAATGATAGAACATCTAAAACCCGTCAGTTTGAATGTTTCATTAGTAATAATTATTGCACTAGTAGATGCTTCTGATCAGAGAGATGCATTATTGAGCTAAGAAGCACTTTTGACCCTCACCTTATTTTTTTAAAGGTTTCCTGGATTCAAAGAAGTTCGTTTAGTGCCAGGGCGCCACGACATCGCCTTCGTGGAGTTTGAAAATGAGAATCAAGCAGGGGCTGCTCGAGATGCTCTCCAGGGATTCAAGATCACTCCCTCTCATGCCATGAAAATCACCTATGCAAAGAAATAACTTTATGCTCCTGTAAAGGAGTTCCTGTGGAAAGGTGTTTGTGTTTTTTAAACACTGATAACTCTGGTCAGCTGGCGTGTTTGCTGTTCTCTGCAGAAAACATAAGACTGGAATAGAATTGCCACAATGACCAGGGATTGACCATCTGGGATTTCCACAGATCACCTGGATAGTAACTTCTTCTGTTGAAATACTAATTTTTATAAAATAAAATATAAATATGCTGTTTTCAAGCTGTGTTTTTTTTCCTCAAGACTGTCTCATTATTGATTAGCCTTGCAGGGCTTTATTCAGTTTAAGAACTTTTAAGGTGATCCTTATTTCTCAGAAGTGAGTGCTAAAGAGTAGCTGTTTTTCCAGAGCAAAAAGTATGATCAGGGATGCTGAATGCCAGCACATTCAGAATAAATACAGCATTCAAGCTCATTATCAAGAAGACAGCTGTTTTTCACTTAGGAAATACAGCTTATCATTAGTGAGTTTTTTTCCCCAGGTAGTTAGAAACAGAAATAGTTTGGCAGTAATGTGATTCAACTTGGTTTTGTCTTGGTGGCTGGCAGTAGAAGCAAGTCCTGAGAGGAAACATAAAAGTTTCCAGGTTTTAGCCAGGACTTTCCAAAATACATACCCTAATGCTTCTGGATTTCGCAGGTTTGATTTACTTTATTTTTTCTCATTTGTTAAAAACTTTATAGGTTTTGTGTGACATGAGATACACTGGATGCAGTGAAGTAATCAGATATATTATTGTGAGTTGTAACTATTCTAAATATTTTAGAAAAAAATCACTTTAAAAAGTTGTAGTGTTTTGTATCTCCACAGAAGCCACCTTTTTTTGCACAAGACCTGGAAATTGGAAGTTTCACCTGCTCCCAGAGTACATTGCAAGATGATGCCTCTTTCACAATCATCTCAATTAACCATCCTATCTCCATTTACGTATTTTTTCATTCTTTATGGTGATTTTGTGTATATATGATTTCACAAGCATTCTAGTACTTGCAAACGAACATTGTCTCAGTGTGCCTGTAAGAGCAAAAATGACAGTTATTCCATCATAACCTTGGATTTTTCCTCCTGCAGTCATAAATTTATGGGTAATAATTATGCTGTCATCCCACTAGTTTATGTGCACGACTACCATTGCTTTTCACCTTTCTTCACCTAAAGGATTTGGAGCTGTCTGTGAAGGAAGTTGGACACAACCTGTGGGAGGTTGGAGGAAGGAGTAATGGGCTGGGAGGCTAGAGAGGAATGTGGTGAAGTCAGCTGTGAGGGGAAGGTGATGCTAGAAGTTGCATGATGCACTTTCTTTTAAAGGAGTGTGGGATTTTTGGTGATTTTTGGTGATTTCTGCTCTTCTGTCTGAGAACTGAAAGCTGGTACAGCCAGCAGCTCTTCATGAATCAGGGAACACTGGTTCGCTGGAGCGCAGTTTGGGAATTTCCAAACTCGCCCTTGGTTATTTCTCAGTGCTGATCCAGAGCAGCCTGACAGCTGTGCTGTTGTACAGAGGTTGTAAAGAGGATCTTTTAAGTCAGCCTGTGGCACTGTTCAGTGTCTTGGACCTGCAAATCCTCAACAGAGTTCAGCTAGGTAAAGAAAAGTGGAATGGTTGCTGTCCTGGCATGACCTCTGTGTTTTGCTCTCCCTGTGGAAGGGATCTTGCCTGTACAGGTATGCAGTGCTTGAATTCTTAGATTTCAAATTTTAATTGCTGACTTGAAAAGCCTTTTTACTGCCTTGCAGCTCCCTGATTGTTTGTTTATGTTGCATCCATCTGGTATTGTCCCAGTAGGTCCTTTCTGTAGACAGGAACAGGAGGAATCTCTGCCACGGAGGGTTTTTGGTCCAGGGAAGATTGTACTTGTCAGTGAGCATTTGTGAAAATGAAGGACAGGAGGATTAAGAAGGATGTAATTTCATTCTTGCCCGGGTCTGACTTAATTTTCATTCTCAGACTTTGCTTCAAATACGATTCGTGCTGTGGACAACTCTAGGAGGGCTGAGCGTGTTTAAATAATAACAGTTGCTGATGAAAATGTTAATACAGAACGGCTTTGGGAGGGGATTCAGCTTTATGAGTCAGTCCTGAGGTTTTCCCCCTATTTATGGCTCCTCTGGTGGGATGAAATATTGCCACAGCCCCTTCCCATTAGCCTGGTGGGTTTGCCCATAAAAGATGGGGATTGCTGGACCTGGCACGCACTCAGCAAGTGCTGCAGCAAAGAAAAATGACAGAAAGTGTTTATTTGATGATTTTACTCTTGTGTCTCACATTAATGTGTCCTCTGGCAACTGGAATTTTTATGGAGAAGCTTACCAGCAAGAAGCTGTGTACTGATGATGACTGTGTCTGTAAGTAAATTTGCTTTAACTTTGAGGACAAAATAGTTTTAAAAATAGTGGTGGGGGTGAAGGGAAAACTACTTGGCTTGTTTAGCTCTGTCATATATTTGTTTTGTCAACTGGCTATGTAGAATGTAGGGATTGTAAAGAGACCTGTTTCACTTAAGTGAAAAGTGTAGAGAGGGATTCTAACTTTCAGTGCTGAAATTGCTTCTAAAGCTGCTATTATGGTTACTGGAGAATAGAAAAATGCACAGAACAAATTCTTGAAGAGTTTAACTGTTTCAAGTTAACCTACTTTTATATGTAGGCATAGTTTTACTACAAAGTCACATGTATTTATATTTCTGTAAAAGTATGTATGTATTTAAATTCATCTCCCTCATTCTTTTGTTGCTTTTTTTTCCCCCCAGACACCAATTCCCTTGCCAAAGCAGAAGAGGATTATAATGCTTCAGACTGCAGATTCATTAATATTAAGAAGGGCCAGTTGATTTATGTTTACTCAAAACTAATGAATGAAGAAGACTCTGGAGAAATCTGGGCTGCAAGTATAAGAGCTCATTTTTGTCTGTATGAACAAACTAGAAGTAGATTAACCCACATTGCTGTCAAGAAATGGATCCAAATGCTGAGCTATTGTGGGGCTTAAAGCAGCAACTTAGTTTTAAAAGTGAATATTTAAACTGGTTGAGGAGACTCGAAGGGCTTTAATATTTTTCTTTTTTTTTAATGAAATATCTTCAATAGCTATATGGTAATTATGAACTGAACCTTTACAGTTTCTTTCTGTGGCCATTTATGAAAACTGTGGAGGAGAAAGCTTTTATCACAGGGGCCTTTTGAGTCCTAAATTTAAGGGAAGCAAATATAAAGATTAGCTGTGTTTACAAAAAAGATCCAGATAAACTATAAGCAGTATTGATTTACTCAAAAGATGTATGCCTCGATCAGAACTTCTGTCAATGGTTTTGTTTCATGTGCCAGCTGATTGGAACCTAGGAAATGTAAAACCAGATTAAGAACTCTACTGGTAACTCCTTTTTGACTAAGTGATAAACCAGCTCAAACCAGATAAGGATTATTTTAAGGTATCTAATTATATACCCCCTTGCTTGAAGGTTTATGGAGAACAGTATGAAGACCATATGGGGACAGTTGGTTGTTTCCCTAGCAGTTTAGTGTCAGAACAACATGTCTATCAAGAAACAAATAAGACTGTTCCTATAAGGGTAAGGAATTTACAAAAGCCCAGCTGGCCACATAATTATACTTGGCTATGTAATGGTAATTTGCTGTAAAATTAAACCTTTATTGTGGCAGTTGATTGTAGCATATCACAGATGCTTAAGCAAATATGCAGGCAAATAACCTCAATAAAATCCCTAAGATAACCTCTGATACAGCAGCCATTGTAAATGTTGCAATAAAGGCTTGATCCTTTTCATTTGAAGAGTATTCCTTTAAGTTCACGTAAGTTTTACTCAAAGCTTTCTTTTTTAGATATTACAACCTGGATATTGTGCTGTAGATTTTGGTAATGTGTATTAGTGCACCTTCTATTAATTGTATATATAGATAGATACTGTCATACAGAACTTGTGGTTACTGTGAGACCATGCTTGCTTTCTCATTACAAAGCTAATGGTGCATCAAAAAAACAGAGTTAAAAGGGTTTTGGAAACACATTAGCATTCTGTGAGTAAGTAGGCTGCATTTCTGAAAGAATGGTTGTCCCTGATAATGCACAATAGTGCATTTTACTCCAAACAAATCATATTTTTTTACTAATTATCTGAAACACTTCACAGAGGAGTGGAAGAGGAGGGTCCTTTCTCAGAGGCCAGCATGGTTTGGCTTACAACTAACAGTTACTGGTAGCTTATTTCTGTGCTTAAAACCAAATTGAGTGTTGGGTTTAAAGTGCTTGCCTTAATCCATCCTCATATTTTTAGCTATATGCTGTTTTTCAGCATATGGCAAAATACAATTAGCATTTCAATCTTGAAATCATATTTGGAGTCTTCAATCCTAGGTCCAGACTATTAGATGGGTTTCATTAACACAGGAAATAAGTGAAAGGAAGAATTTTGTGTCATGTTAATAGTTGCAAGGATTTGCACCAGACAAGCTTTACTTGAGGAAATATGCCTCTTAGTTAAGTGATGGCTTTTCTTGACACTACATTAGGTTATTCTGAATTTGGCCCAGAAGCATTGGCAGAAATTAATTAGTCAAAGAACATGAAAGAACTACTACAACACTTTTTAAGCTCTTTTTTCAGTAATATGACAGCTGCATGGCAAGCTGGACTGGAAGCAGAGGTGGGTTAAAGCCATGTCTTAGCCTGAAGCATGACTTGTCCTCCAGAATGGGACAGTGTCAGGCTGCAATGCTGAGCTGTAATTGGAAAGTCAGTGACACAGACTTCCAGTCCTTTCACCCTTCCTTCACATTCTTTCTATGCAAGAACATTGTGATGAAATCAAAGGGTGATACAGAGACATTGACTGATCTCAGCTGATTTTGCAAATGTGACTTTAAGGTTCAAATCTGTTCACATTTAAAATACTCTATAGCACATCTTGACCCATCTGTGTGCTGCCTGCTCCAGAAATATCCCTTAAAGGACCTGTTTCAAATAGAGCTGGTGTTGCACCACCAGCCTTCCATCTGCAAATCAAAATCCAGTCTGTTGCTTACAGCTCTGTAACCTTCTCCCAAACCACTGGCAATGTTTTCGCCTTGCTTTCCTGGCCTTGCACCTGCCAAGCCCAGCAGTGGTGTAAGATGAGCTCTCTTTGGGAGGGGTTGCCATTTAAATGAGGAGATCTGATGATGCCCAGAGTTGAACAATGAATCAGCACGGAGCACAAATGACACTGTGTGAAAGAATGTCTGACAGAGAACTCGATGGGCAAAAGCATCAAGGGGGACATCTGCTATATTGGAGAGAGGCCTGAAAGAGAACAGTAACCTGGGAGCCTCTGTTTCCAACCCTGCTTTTATTTCAGAGGTTTTTTCCCTCCCAAAAGGGTAACTTTCACTGTTGGAATCAATGTATGCCATTACAGAATCACAGAATCACAGAATTTCTAGGTTGGAAGAGACCTTCAAGGTCATCGAGTCCAACCCATGCTCCAACACCTCAACTAGATTACAGCACCAAGTGCCACATCCAGTCTTTTTCTAAACACATCCAGGGATGGTGACTCCACCACCTCCCTGGGCAAACCATTCCAGTACTTTAGCACTCTTTCTGTGAAAAACTGTTTCCTAATATCCAGCCTATATTTCCCTTGGCACAGCTTGAGACTGTGTCTTCTTGTTCTGTCCGTTGCTGCCTGGAGAAAGAGACCAACTCCCAGCTGTCTACTCTCACCCTTCAGGAAGTTATACAGAGTGATAAGGTCACCTCTGAGTCTCCTTTTCTCCAGGCTAAACAACCCCAGCTGCAGACCTTGCTATAATAAACTTTTCTGCCTGTGGACCTCTCTCAGCACCTTTTGTGCAGCACTTGGGGTAACTCATGTCTGTTGGCTGGTGTTTGAGCAATAAATCTCAAGAGGTTGTTTTCAGATTTTGTTTTTATTTTTTTCTCAGTGCTGCTACTTCTGAGGCATTGAATCAAACTGAGTACAATGGGCTGAACACAAAATGCTGTGTGTACCTCGGAGTGGTGGTGTTGGGTTGCCTTTCTTCCCTCAGGCACTCAAAGCTGGCCATTTGCTGGCTGAGTACTCTCCTTAGCAGGAAGCAGGTGTTCTGCAGCAGCTCCCTGGCTCCTGCCAGTAATGGGCAGCTATGTGGGATACACTGGATAAAATGCTCTGATGTAAATGAGCAACACAGTGTGATAATTCCCTGCAGCAGAATCCACATCTATGTAGGCAGATAAGACAATAGCAGGAAGGAAGCAACATGCTCTGGAAGTTTTTTCCCTGCCAGAAGTTTTCAAGCAGAGTGCTGGCATTTGTTTTCAGTCAGCAGTTCTCTGAGTGTACTGCATAGCCTCAGTCTAAGTCATCCTTTTCATGTGGGATTAGGAATTGTTTAAGGATAAAGGGTTACATAGGACTAACTGATTCAGGTATTGGACTGTAGGAATACAAAACAACGATAAAAAGGGAAGATGAATGCATTGTTTGAAATTAAGAGAGAAGGAGGTATTGTCTAATTAATTTTTAGAATTCAAGGCAGGAACAAATTATCTCAGTTATGCAAAATGAGTCAAAAGACAAAAGACCTTTTTCTTTTCCAGAATCCTTTGAATATATTATAGTGTACTTTGCATATATTATAGCATATTCTGTATACAGCATATTCATTTACCTTTGGAGGGCAATAAAAGAACGTTAATCCTTCAGCAATCTCAAAACATTTTTCCTCTTCACTGTTTTTTTCAAGACATTAATTTCTTTTGTGACTAGCACTGAGAGCAGGCAATCTCTTGGCTGCTACCAGGGAAAGCTGACAGGAGAAAATTTGGGCACCCTCTCTGAACACACAGCACTTTCTATAATAGATATTTGTGAAACAAGTAACCTTTCTTCAAAACAAGAAAATTTTTATTTATAGGGAGTGATTTGGGATGAGGACACAGTCCCACAAAAGATTTCTTTAGAAACTTTTTACATGCATACACTTTGTTGCTTGTTAATAAACCTGAGAGCCTTTGAATTACTTTTAAGTCTCTGTGGTCTAAGTAAGATATGTATGGGATTAGATGCATGACCTTGACATGCATTTTTCTGCCATAACCTTATACTGTGTAGTAGCTATTAAAAATGCCTTCCTTGGATGAGCCATCTGTGACTCGCTGGGATAAATCTCATGGATGTAAGAGTTATCTAGCAATCAGGAAAACACCAGCAACTAAATATGGGCTTTAGCAGTGTGTCAAAAAAGAGCCTCTTACCTGTTGTGTGTGTTGGTACAGGTTATTTTCAAGCTGAAATCATAGCTCTAAGCCAGGGGGAAAACAATCACTCAGGTTGGAAGGAACCTTTAAAGGCCATCTAGTGCAAACCCCCTGCAAAGACCAGGGACATCTTCAACCAGATAGCATTCTGTCCAACCTGACCCTGCATGTTTCCAGGGCTGGGGTATCCACCACCTCTCTGGGCATCCTGTGCCAGAGTTTCACTGTCCTCACTGTAAAAAACTTCCTTATGTACAACCTAAATCCACCTATGTTTTTGTCCTATCACAACAGGCCCTGCTAAAAAGTTTCTCCCCATCTTTCTTATTAGCCCCTTTCAAGTATTGAAGGGCTGCTGTAAGGTCTTCATGTGTCCATTTTAGACAAGCTGTGTGGTGGGAATGCACCCTACACCTGGATACACATTAGAAGCTGTGAGTTCTGAGATATCACCTGTGGCAGTATGTGGTTACAAACAGACAAAATACATTAAATTTCCCTGTGGCTATGAATAAAAATTGTGAGGTGAGATTTAGCACTTGCTATTGGAAAATGTGAGTTTTTCCTCAAAGCATCGTTTCATATAAATTGCTTACAGATATTAACATATCCAGTTCTACATGGATGTGGAAGATGCACATACTTCACAAGATGAAGTTTTATATACATTCTCCACAAAGATACCATCCTTTTCTCTATTACAATGCAGGAGCTCCAGGCTAGAACTGGACATTTGGTATAAAATATAGGTATAAATTAAGACCAGTGTTTGTCATCCTTGACATTTCACCTAATCCTTTACCCAAGTCCTTATGAAATAAACTTGCAGACATAGCTGGTTTCAGCTCCTGTTTGCTCTTTAACCAGCTTGCATGAGCTACGGATACTTCATATACACGTGGATACTGTATGTGGACAGCAAATCAACTAAGGAGAATCCTTTCAATGCAGGATGCATACACCACGGTGTAGGTACACATATATTATCCTTTTCAATGTTGCACAAAGGGCAGTGTTGGGAGTTTCACAGAAAAACAGCTTGCTAGTACTTGTTTGGCAGCCATCGTGACAGAATGTGGGCATTATTCCTCTTTGCCTTTTCCCATCAGAGAGCCCGTTCAAAATGACCTTTTCTGTACAGAGAAATAACTCAGCAAGCTTGAAGAGGGCATCAGAGTCTGTCTTTGCTACTCGAAAATCTAATTCTGAGGAAAGTAGGATCAGAGTTGACTTCATGGTATTCATAAAGCATCTGGCTGTGAAGGAACATTGTCGTGGCAAAGCTTCTTGTCTCCTGAATTTAGTCTCTAATGGTCACCTGTGGGATGGTCTCCAATCCAGTGTACCTTTATAGCACCTTTTGTCTGCACAGTGCCACAGGTGCTTGTGTAAAAACTGTCACCACATAAACACTGACCTATGCTACAGTCTGAACTCAGGTATCGTAGACTAGATAAACTTCTAGCTTCATTATATGACTTTTGGGCAGGATCATTTTTTTAAAGTTGTGCAGAGAATTGTAATTTCATCCGTTAGTCTGCTGGGATGTTACACAAGGAATGAGCAATTCTTGATGTCTTTGCCCATGGCATATCTGAGGGCAATGTCTTACTGTGTAAATGCTCCACTGAGAAGGCATGTGAGTAGAATTTCTTTGCACAAGGGATGGTGTGTGTGCTCAGAAGAGCGGAGATGTTGAGTCTGACATGGTCTTCTTACTCTAGAGAAGATGCACTATGTGCCTCAACTATCATTTATTCACCCGAATCAAATCAGCACTTTGATTTTTTCAGAATGGTCAACTTAAAATCCCCATTACTACAAGAGAAAAATGAGACTCTTGCATTTAGAGAAAAATCTCTGTTTCTACCCTTTAAAAATGTAGGGAAGTATGGCACTAACATTAAAGGTAAACAAAATGATCCTGGACTTGTATGATGAAATTTGGATTAGTGGGGAAGGGAGAAATGGCAGGGGAGCACAGGATGTCTGTAGGGAACTTCTGAGTGCTTGCAGATGGCAGCACTATTAATGTGAAACTGACAGTTAAAGATCAATAGCTCTGACACTGAACTCGGATCTGCTTCCTGCATTTCACATTCTTAGGTGAAGCTCACCTGCAGAAGAACACAGCTTGCCATTCAGACCCCTCAGTGTTCATGCTGTACCTGCCTGAAATAAACAGAAACTGGCTTTCAGAAGGAGAGGAGAATCAATATCATGCTAGGAGGCATTGAAAGGTGCTTTGGGTTTTATAGAATATTTCTTTTTTCCCCTACAGTGATTATTGTCCCTGCAGTTTCTTTATGGAAATCACAGCAGTTTCGCTGATATTGTTTCAGTAATAAACTGAAAATAAACTTTCATTAGATAAGATCTCATCATCTGTTTCAGTTCATTGTGTCCCAGCATAGGGGAAATGTATGCACACCTAGATGTGTATGTCAGGTTTGCATTTCAACAAGGTTGGGTAGCACACTCTTGATGTGGCCTCAAAATGCACTTTTAACTCATGGCTGAATTTCATATTAAGTTTTGAACTTTAGGCAGGGATTCAGAAGTTTTAAAAACAGCCTGTTGTGTACTTTTCAGCGAGGATGCCGTCGAAGAAGTGTTATAATCTTAAGTCATTGCCTTAAGTAAAAAGCTTGTTAAGAAAGCCTTTCCACTGCCATGGTGAGAGGCTGCCACACTGAGAGCAGCAATGTTGGATGAGTGCAGGGTGACATCCAGTGGCTGGCTTCTGCCTGGCTCTGGGAAGGACTGGTTAGCACACCATAGGGACAAACAACCCGGCTGGGAGGTCCCTTGGGGTGTTTCCTGCCCAAATCCCGCCAAATCCACATCAGAGCCTTCATGGATTTGCTCCTTGAAAACCTCCAAGAACTCTGGGTAATTTGTTCCTTAATTTATTCCCATAATGAAAATTCTTTTCTTTAAAATCGGTTTGGTTTTGTAGGTTTTTTTCAATTTATGTCCCATTTCCTCCACAGAACACCTCAGCAAAGAGCCCAGATCCATCTTCTTAATAAACCCCTGTAGTTTCTGGGAGGCTTCTTTGTGTCCTCCTGGAATTCTTTCTTTCCCAAGTTCAAGAAGTGCAGCTTGCACAGCCTCTACTATTGGGGTTTCTGAACTCTCCCCCTGTTTCTTTAACAAGTTTCAGTTGCAGAGCAGCAGAACAGGTTTCTGAGTTGGCTTGTTTGAGAGGATGAAATGTGTGCTGGGCTATTCTCCCTCATCCAGGCTACTTTTTTGGAGCAGGCTATAGTAAGAAGATGCCTGTCTGATGTGAATCTGAGACCTCTCCTAACCTTGAAATTTAGGATGCCTTAGTATGAAATAGCCAAGTAAGGAGAATAACTGGAGAATATCATTGCTAACTTTAGGGCTTGTGTTGATTTTTAAAAAGAAATTGCTGATTAATTATTCCTGACATATTTATTTACTGGAAATACTTGATTTAAGCTGAAACATAACTTGCTTTTCTTTCCTCTTCTCTGGCAAAGGGGCGATGCTTTGTCTTCTTTTGGCTGACACTGATCTGTCTGCCTGGTTTTTCCCTTACAGTCTGTAGGTGTAAAAGAAAGGATTACAGTCAACCTCACCCCTGATAAGTCACAGCTGTACTAATTACCAAAGAAAAGGAACAGCCTTGCCCTTAATAGGTCACAGCTGTAACCAATAAAGACAAGTGTGATAAAAGGAGTGGGTTGGCTGGGCAGGAAGGTCTCGAGGAAGAGGACCTTGAGGAGCCCTGAGGAAGAAGGAATGATCCAGAGAAACACAAAGGAGAATGAAACAAGGAAGAGAGTTGCTGCTGTAGAAGATCTGCTGTGAGGTCAGTGTGGGTCTGATGGGGTCAGAGCCTGCTGTTGGAGCCTGCAATCATATGTGGGTAAAAGCCTGCAGTCAGAGGTGGCAAGGAAATATTTGCAGTCATATTCCAGCAGGAAATAACAGCACTCAGAGTCTGCAGTTGGACCCTACAGTAGGAGCTTGCTGTACTCAGAGTCAGGGTGGCTGTGCTGTAAAGAAGAGTAAACTGGGGCCCTTTTCATGTTGTTAAATGAGGTTCTGTGTCTTGGCTCATTTCTACCCCTTGATGTCTTGGGAAGGCTGACCTGGAACAGAGACTGGACAGAGCTAGAGAATAAAGTAGGGATTTATTGAAAGGCCTCCAGGATTCACCTTGGGCAGGACAGGGCCTGACCAGGGCTACACCCAAGGTGGACTAAGAATGGTCACAAAATGGCTGACCAGTCATGAGGTCTCACGCTTTTATATGTTTTGGCCCATTTACGTAGTGGGGTTTAATTGTCCAGTTACAGCTTTGTGTTGTGAAGCCTCATCCTGCTTGTTTTCTTTCTTCAGTCCACTGTTGTTTGTGCTTTTGGGCCTGAAAACTTGTACTTGTTGTCCTTGGTCTTCAGCAGGAAAAGGATTTATTTTGTCTACCCACTCTGAGGAGAGCTTCCTGGCACTTCATAGGAGGCTCAGAACTGCATCCCTAGGCAGCACAGAATCTGAAAACATGGAAGCTAAAACTCAAGGCGTCACCCTAAAGAGAGGTCTGCTCTAAGAACAGTCTCCCACCCCAACTGGTTTTCTTGAACTGGTATGGCTGTGCCATCAGCCCCAGAGGTGGAAAAAAACAAGTTTCAAATTTAGAAATAGCTGTTTTTTTCGGGGTGGGTGATGAAAATTGCTTTGGGATGGGTGAATAGTATTATGTTAATACAAATAACCAGGAGCCAGCATGAGACTGATTGTTCTTCCTGCTCAGACTGAAGTTACATTGCCAGCCTATGACAAGCAGAAGCTCAAAATATATGATATTGGGTAAAACTGCAGGATTGATTGGTGAATACTATTGAATATTTGTATACATGTAATACTGGAGTTTTCAGCATCACTTAAACAAGGATGTGAATGTCTCTGAAGAGTACAAAATGTAGAAGAATGCCTAGTTTGGAGCAAGCACAAAAGCTGTAGAACTTGGCTTAGATGATATTGTGGTCAGAATGCAACTTAAGGACAGTTCTGTCTGTATTGTAATGGTTATTTTCATATCTGCTATAGCAAAGCACTAACTATGGTTAGACACTCAAACTGTGGCAATGGTGTTAGGATTTGTTTAAGAGAAGTTTTTTTTTGTTTGTTTGTTTTTTGTTGTTGTTGCTGTTTTTTGATTTTTAGATGGTGTTGGAAGTTAGGATTTTTTTCTTCGTCTTTCTCTCAGGGAATCTTCTCCCACCTGTTGCCAGAGAGATAATAACAACTGGTACTTAAGAGAAAAAAGAAGTGGTCAAGGTGAGGAGAAGGGATTCAACTGGCTGCAGCCTTTTAGCTGGGAAGAGCTGGTTTTTTGGGAGCTATTTACTCTTGGGAAGAGCAAGGATACCCTGAGATTTTTGGCTGGGAGGTCAGGGGGCTGTGCTCAGCTCCTGGCTTGCTCTTGGGATCAGAGGGGAATGGTCAAGCTGCAGCTACTGTAGGAGAATTAGCTGCCACTGTGGTGTCCAGCCTAGCACTAGTTGTTATAATTTGGAGGGAAGGGAGTCATGTTTTTCATTCAAAAGGAGGTTCCTGCCTTCCTTGGCAGACACATGTCTTTCAAACCAATGGGAAAATTCCAATTTTCAAACAGATGGGAAATTCCGAAAAAATTATATTGGGTTTCACTACTGTATTTTTACTGAAGGGTGTGTTAAATTGCTTAAGGGGTGGACTAGGTCTGGGGGTGTAGTACCCAGCTCTAATCAGAGTTTTTTCTTCCCATATGGCACACCCTTGGAACAGCAAAAAGCTGCCAAGTCCATCTGTTGATGGCAGTGTTGGAGTATAGCCCACTCCAGTCAGTATCCTGTTACAAAACTGTTTTCAGTGATTTTTTTTTCCCTGAAGATTGCTTAAATCAGGCAGGCTTTCTGTAAGTCAGAGCTGGAGAAATTCCTCTGCATTTACAATAGCCCAAGGGACTGGGCATTCAGCTGTGATAAAGGGAAATCTTGTTTCTAATTCCTCATAGTTTAAACTCTGCACCCTACTTGTCCTCACTTCTGAAGGTTACTGGGGCAGCTATTGGTGACAGAAAGGGATGGGTCTCAGCTCTGTTGCAGAACAGAGGAATTCTGCAGTAAAAAGTTTTAGAAGAGAAAAACTTCGTTCCTTCAGAAAACTTTGTTCCTTCAGACTTCTAGAGGATTTTTGAAAGTCTGAGTGAAATATGAGTCTGCTGTTCTAATTGATGGCTTCTTGTGGGTGGTGTAGCTGACAATGCATTCTTGTTTTCTCCTTGGAGAGAGTAACACAGTTTTCTGCTATCAAAATGCAGCTAGCTTGATGCCTGGCATGTTCTTAAGGCACATTGCAGCCCTTTGTGCTACAAACAGTAAAATTTCTAGCACTGGTCATGTAGAGCCAGGTGAGTTTAATATACCATACAGCATATGTGGATGATGATGCCAGAAGAACCTTTAATTTACTATCATTTTATTTGACTTGAAAATAGATCTTCACAATGTTCCACACATTGTGCTTTGCAAACTCTGCAAGGAGTTGTAATAGAAAAACTGTAAGCTGTCTGCATTAAGGACATCAGTAAACATCCTCATCTGCCAATTTATATTGCTCCTTAGAAATAATTGCCAGTGATTCACAGGACAGTTCTGAAAGGGACAATGTAACAATTCCTGGGGAAAGTTTAGAATAAAATACTGTAGCATTGTGAAAAAAATAGGAAAAGTAGAAGATGCAAAGTCACTAGGATGTCTTTAATGAGTCATCCCACTTACACTGTATAGAGAAAAATATAAGAGTTGTCAGAACTTCTTCATTTGGACTGTAGCCCCTTCTCAGGACAGTGCAAGTGGAGAGGTTAAGAAATGTATGGAGGTGCATGGACCTTACCCAAGCAGCTGAGATCTGTAGCTGTTTTCCAGTTCTGTTCTAGACCTGTTTCTCGTGTCCCTTTCTAAATCTGACCTCTCACTGTGTTGCCACTCCTGCTCAGCATATAATTCATTTTACTAAAATTAGTGAATTGATCAGGTATGACAAGGTTGGATAGGCAAATATCCACCACTGTAGGGAAGGCAAGGCCAGTGAGGAGAAAGCAAAGCAAGGCAATGGAATGTTAGGCAAGAGAAGGCTCAGAAGTTGTAGGCATGGAAGGGCTTAGGAATGTAAGTCCAGTGAGAGGTAGGTCAGTGAAACAAAGCAATGAAATAAAGGGTTTAACGTTCTTAATAACAATTCTGGCCAGCAATTGTGGACAAGTGGTTATTTATTTGCCAAGAACGCCCCAAGAAACAAAAACTTTCCAAGGTTTATATACACTGCAACACAAAGACTCCCCCTCCTCGTGTCTACCCAGTATGTTACATCACAAAATAGATATCTAATTGCATCTTGCTTCTTTGTTATTAAGCAAGACCACCACCTAGCGTCCTTTTCTGGCAATTTTGAGGAGAAGTCTCTTTCTCCATCACATTCATTTTCATTATGCTGCCTTCCAGATGACCTGTTCAGCCTGACTCTGCTCAGTCTTTTCCTGTCGAGTCCCCATTTTTTGTCTTATCCAACTACAACATCTTGTCCATCTCTAGTTAAAGAATAACTTAGAGCTCTGCTACTTTAACAATACTATACTAATTTAATTTCTTAGTTAACTGGCTATTGATTAAGTTTTGCAGATGGGTTATATTTGTTAAAACTTCTGGAATGTCTGAGCTCCAAGTTGCTCCCTAGTTTTCTCAGGGTATTCACTGAGGCAAAATCAGCCACTGGCTTAAACTTAAAAACAAAATCACAAAAATATAGAGTTCTTAGCTAGCTGCAGCACAACTTCTCATAAATGCAGGGGATCACTGAATTTCTGCCTAAATTCAAGGTGAGACAAGATCTGGGAAGAGAGGGCTGGGGAGTTAGAGGAGAAGGGTGGGTATGAAAGACATGCATAGACAAGGCACGGGATGGACAGAAATGTCAAGGAAAAGCATTATTAATTAGAAATTGTTGTTAGAGGGTATTTCCATTTGATTTAACAATGAGAAATTACTGGAGGATGAATATTTTTCACACTAGGCATCATCTTATAAGTTGATTCTTCGCAATGATCTGCAGTTGTTGTGCCATGCTTTTATCCAGTATCTTTTCTTTCAATAAAGTTTCTATTTGAGAGTTGGTGGTCATATATAGATCAAAATAGTTTTCTACTTAATTTTTTGTTGTTTGAGATTCTCTGTACACAAGCAATATTTTTTGTTGCTTTTGAAATCCAGTATTTGAAAGTCTCCTTGAAGGGACAAAATGAAGAAAAATCACTGAAGGAATTTTAGGAATTCCTCTCATTTTGTTTTTAGAAGATTTTAATTTAAAATTCAACAAAGGGCAGCTTATACTTACAGATATTTATGTATGCATTTAATCCTATGTTAAATTGTATTCAGTTTTAAAAACCCCAATATTTTAATGCATTATTGTATACCAGCTACAATTATTGAGGTGTGTCTCCACATGCCCTTCCTGTTTAAATTGAGCCAGGGTAATAGCAGTTTAAAAGTCCTCATTTAATAATTCTAGGGGAAAAGTAACTGCTTGCAAGAAAGAATAATTATTAAGCCTGGCTCAGGGGAAAATCAAGTGAAAGAAACACAGAAGCAAGTTCATGGGACCAGAGAAATGCAAGGAGACAAAACTGAAAATTGTAAAAGGAGACCAACATATAGAAAAAGAGTGGATTCCTCTGAATTTTTCATGAAGCAAAAAAAAAGTTAAAAATAGAAAACCCTCTCTGGGCTTTTAATAACTCTTTAAAAAGGCTTTTTAAGACTGGAGTTTGAAATACCCAGGAATGATTGAAAGTTGTGCTTTTCACAGCACCCAGCAATTGCATCTGGAGAAGTAATGTTGCACTGTGGCTCAGCAGAAAAACAGATTAATCTTGGTGTTTTCAAAGCCCTATGAATGCAGGCAGAGCAGAAAGTATTTCTTTCATAGTAGTTCTAGGGTTTGTTTGTAAACCAAGCCATGATTTGAATAACACCTTATTGAGAGAGTTGCTTTTTAATTTCTTAGTGTGAAATATTTACAGTTAATAAGTGAAAGGAAATAATATAGATTTGATGAGTGTATGCTTGCTGTTCTGAGACTTATCAACCAGAATATGAGAATAGAGTGAAAATAGTTGTGCTGCTGGGCAGCCTGAGGAGCTTAAGCATCACTGCAAGCACAGGTAGCACTTGGTAGTCCCCAGTTTTACAGTGACACACTATTCTCAAGCAGCAAAAGGCTTACAATTAATGTCTTGCCATGCTATGAGTGCCAGGAAATGCAGATGATTCTTTAAATAATATTCAGCAGTAAGTCCTAGATGTCCTTTTTTATGTTCTTTATTAAAACTTTCTTTTACTTCTATGTAGCAGAACGCCTAAACAGCATTGCTTCCTTGTTGCATATAGATAAAGCCTTATAAAATAAGGGTATTGTTACCCTTGTAAGAGCATGGCTTGGGCCTGCTACTTAGGCTAGGCAGGAAGGAGAGCTATGGGAGAGTGACTCAGCTGGAACAGGGATAGAGAGACATGAGGGATGTACTGTGTGACTGCCACATGTCCACATCCTGGTATATGGTGGTTGGTTGGCTTGGGCTTGTTGTGCCTTAAAACTATGCAAAACTATGAGCCTTAAAACTATGGGCCAGTTCTGTTCAATGTTTTTATTGATGACATGGGTGAGAGTATTGAGTTTTTCATTCGTAAATTTGCAGACAACACTAAGCAGGGAGCGTGTGTCGATCTGTTGGAAGGTGGGAGGACTCTGGAATGGTTGGATGGATGGGCAGAGTCCAATAAGATGAAGTCTAATAAGTCCAAGTGCCANTGGAATGCTCTGCCCAGGGGTGTGATGGAGTCACCATCCCTGAATGTGTTTAATTAAAGACTGGATGTGGCACTTGGTGCCATGGTTAGTTGAGATGGTAGGACTGGATTGGACTCATCTTGGAGGTCTCTTCCAACCTTTTGATTCTGTGTGTGTAAACTGATAACTGGTTAACTGTTTTAAAAGGTTTGGTTTTTGCAATAAGGCAGCTTTCCTTTGCACCTGCCTGGTGACTCTGTTGCTCTGCCTCGTCACACTTCCTCTTAAATGCAAGATTAATGGCATTATGATGTCCAAAAAGAACAGTCATTCTGTTAGAAGGTGTGTATATATATAAAAGACTAATTCTATAATTGAGAATGAAAATGGCAAATTTTTGGTTTTGTGACACTGGATAAACTGAAGTACGTTTGGTTGCTGGTATTTGTTTACTTAAAGTATTCAAAGCAAGTTTAACAATATATGACACAGGGTAGAGTAAAAGTTTTTCCTTCTGTGGCATGGGTTTTTTGGTTTTGTTTTGGGTTTTTGTTTGTTTTGTTTTGGGTTTTTTGGTAGGTTGATTTGGGATCTAGGTTTTGGGTTGGGTTTTCAATCTAAAGCTAGGTTTTAAGTTGTTTGGCTCTATGGGTGTTGTGAAGTCCTGGCAGCTGTGGAAGGTAGACATTGGTTTTCATGGGGGAACTGCTGTTGTGTGTTCATGCCACAAGTACATGTGCTCCCTTCACTATTTGTAGGTAACAAAAGAGAGTGCAATGATGATTCCTATATTTGAAGGCTTTCAGGGCCTCTCACCCTTTTTTTTTTTTTTTTTTTCTGTTTCACAGACTGAGATACAGCTAATGCCCATGCAGCTTTCTTGTTTTGGCTTGACTGCTTTTATGGACACCACTGGGAGAAGTTTTCTTGACTTATTTACAGAACAAAATATTGTTGTGAATGTGCAAATGTAGCACATTGTTTGCCACTTAAGGAGCATTGGATACAGTGACTTTTTTTCTACTCAGTGTTTTTAAAAGCTTTTTTTTGTGTGTGAGTGAAGTTAGCTGTTTCCATGTTTTTGCACAAATGGACTACATGCATTCTTACAAACAAATGCATTCTTTTAACCAAAGAAAATCCTCTGGGTTCACCCAATGTGTGGGGATGTAGCTGGACTGTCTGGCAGGAGTAAACAGGCAGATGCTTTGGATAAGAAAGGTTGTGGTTCGTGCTCTGTGGAATGCTTCCTTGTATCCTTTCCTTCCTTTTTCCTATTGAAAAAGGCTTATTTGAAGCTTTGTTCTTGCTTCCTCTCTAATTTCTTGATGTTACCATGGGAGTAGCAGCAAAGGGGGTAAAGTACATGGGTATGAATTTGGTGAGTTCCCGGCTCTGATTCTTGGAGCTGAGAAGGAGGAGGCTGGATTCTGTCCCTCTGTCTATGCTGAAATGTGTGCAGCCTTGTACAAACAGGGGATTCTTGGGGCTGGGAGCTGCAACTGTGCTTTGTTGCTGCCTGTTCCCATCCTGGTGACTTAACAAGGTTTTGCTCCCTGTTGAGTTTGACACAATTAATTACTCTAGTTATAGAATGCTGGACTCATTTTCAGGGAAGAGCTTGTTTTGTTCGGTCTAATTCATCATTTGTCAGTAGCATGCTAGATAGAAGAGGCCTGTGACAAAATCAAGTCCACCCCTGTAGTGACTCAGCTGAAATAGGGTAATTGTGTTTGGGGGAAGAAGGTTTTTTTGCAGCTACAGGTATCTAATGTGGTATTCAAAGAGCTTTGTCTTGTACCCCTATGGATATTTTCCCTGTACACTGCAAGCTGCTGTACTTCAAGTGTTTAAATGCTGAAGCCACATTCTCAGAAAATTTGCTGAAAGTGAGTGATTTATCTTGAACTTTGTGTTCTAACAAACATCTGAGTTTAAATAATAGCAATGTCAATGGTTGTGAATAATGCTCTGTAATTTGAAGGCAGTGGTGGATGGTCTCCTTTTCCATGCAAACGTTTAAAATGGCCCTCATGAGAAAAAACTATGAAATTGAAACTTGCTACTGCTTAGTTCTGAGATTATATTTTTATTTTCTGAGTTACAACTTGTGTGTAGGAGGGGAAAATGGGCTCTTGCCTCTAGGTCTGCCCAGCATTGTTACAGGAGGCAAATTGAAATGTAGCAGCAATATCCAGCTGATAGTGTGGCTGGTTGCTTTCCATGCAGTGCTGATGGGTCTTGACAGCTTGTACAGTCTTATGTAAACAAACATGACAATTAAAGTCTCTTCATTGTTCCAGCTGACAGAAATGCAGTTTAGGTTTTCTGAAGTTTAGCTTTTCTGAATTCTAAAACAAGTTCCCTAGTGTGAATTCCTTTTCCAGATATGCTTCTGTGCTCTCTTTTGTAGCATGGGAGGCTAAAACAGTAATTATGAGGCAGAGAATTCTTACTTGCCTGAAAGCTTGGGTTCTTTTTACATCAAGACTGATAAAATTTTTGCCTCCCACCTTAGTGTATACTTGCTTAGAAGCTGCAGTCAGAGATCATAAGCAGCATTGTTTTAACTGTTTAACCAGTTGAACAATTAGGAAGGGAGAAAATGGAGAGTCACTTTGTGAATGTTGCCTAAAACTGGGCATAATTTAGCTTTCAGTTGACTGGAAGAAAATGAGATCAGATAATGTGATAGTATGAGTAGCCTTCAGAGCAGGTGGAAGATTCCTTGTACCTGACAATACTTCACAGCTGAGAATTGAGAAAGCAAAGCAGAGCATGGCAACACAGTATGTACCGCATTGGATACAGTGACCAGGTCACGGAGTATAGCTGTAAATCTCTGCAGTAGAAAAGCAGCTGGTTTGTACACTTACAAAATTCTCCAATATTTAGTGAAATCTTTCTGATTTAGGATATGAATAGGGATTAGATGGTAACAGATAACTTCATGTGCCAGCTCTGCCTCATTCTTTGTGAGTTGTAGCCGTTCATGTTACTTGCAGATTTAAGAGCCAGGGTAGATTGTGCTCAACAAAATTGCTGGGCCTTTGTTTCTCCCCTGTCTTGCTATTCATTAGGGTTTAGGTAGATTGACTCCTCATTCATGAAACAGTAATGTAATTTTCAGCATTACACATGCATTTTAATCTTACTGACAATTTGCAACATGCTAATTTTGAGTGGAGCCTTTTTTCCATTTTCAAGGGCCTCTAGGTCTATTAAACTGTGTTTGTATCTGTATGAATGCAGCTACATCATTAGCATAAACCATTTGGAATTACATTGCAGAAGGTCAAGAATAGAATGCTTTATTGATAGCATTTCAGGAATGATGGCTTTTATTTGGAGGGGGAGATAGAAAGGTATAGAACTTAAAAAGGAGTCTGAAAATATGCATTAAATGTACAGGCCAGATTACTGTTTTCTGCCACAAGGAACGTTTCTCAAACTGCATAAATCAAGGTTGTTGGTACAGACTGTCCTAACAGTTGGTTATTTACAGCCAGAGTTTTCCTACTTATAAAAGCACTTTCCTGACATTAGAGAATCTGTTGTGATCTTGGAGAGAGGTCCAAGAGAATAAAACAATCAAGTAAAACCAAAATTGATATGGTATATGTCTGTAAAACCTTACTTAAGAGGGTCAGAATGCAGTACAAGTTAAGTCTGGAACATATGTGCTACCTTTATTTACTGGTTGGCAGTTTTCTGGTAGGGAAGAAAACCAAAAACTCAAGAATGTGACAGACTGCAAGTCACTTTTGAATGCAGGTAACACCTTTTTAATGTTTTTCATGAAAAGAACCCAAAACCCAAACCCAAACAAAAAAAAAAAAACCAAAACAAAACCAAAAAAAACAAACCACACCCGCAAAAGCCCCTTCAGACAATACCAATACCAAACCTAAATGTTAATTATTTCTGTAGCTTGCTGCTATTGAAAAAATAGTTTAAGGCTTTGGTTTTCTTGTTTCAGGATTAAAACACATGGTGGTGATATGGGCGAGTCTTGGTGGTTATGCTCAAGGATATTCTTATACCCTCAGACTTTAACTAGGTATTTCATATTGATTATGAGGTGGAACTCATTGCTGGAACTTGATGGGTTTGGAGGAAATCTTTGTTTTGGGTGAAAGAACATCAAAAACCCTTTGAAAATGCTTTTTGTGTTATTGATGCCTTAGGAAGGCTGACCTGAAACAGAAACTGGAGAATAAAGTAGGGATTTATTGAAAGTCCTCCAGGATCCACCTTGGGCAGGACAGGGCCTGACTAGGGCTACACCCAAGGTGGACTAAGAATGGTCACAAAATGGCTGACTGGTCACGAGGTCTTACGTTTTTATAAGTTTTGGTCCATTTGCATGTTGGGATTTAATTGTCCAATTACAGCTTCAGGTTGTGAGGTCCCATCCTTCTTGAAAGTTGTCCTTGGCCTCCAGCAGGAAAAGGATTTGTTTTGTCTGTACTCTGTGAAGAGAGCTGAGTGACAATACGAGGCTCAGCACTGCACCCTTAGGCAGCAGAGAATCTGAAAAACATGAAAGCTAAAACTTAAGGCATCATTTTGAGATTACGAGGCTTTGGCTTTCTGCTGTCAATTGTACTCCATCGAGTTGACTTTGGTGTCCAGAGAAAAATCCATTTCTGCCGAGTTTTACCTGGAGGAGAAGTCATTTCCAGGTTGCAGGATGGGCACAAAGCCACCGGGTGGCAGAGGAGACTGAAGGAACTGAGACAGCTCAGCGAGCAGCAGTGCCTGGGTTTGTGCTCCTGGCTGTGAAAGGGACCTAATATAAGGCACCTGAGCTCCTGACTGGTATCTTCTAGTGGATTTTTCAGGAACTGGAAAGGCAGAGAGAAGGGAACATTCCAGGAAGGCTGAAGTATTTTGCTGGCCAGCTTTAAAGGCTGCACAAGTACTGCATTGAGAAGGCAGTGCATAATCTAATGCACAGTTATAGGGTTGACTTGGAATAACATCCGTGTCCAAAAGCTGCACATGCTTTCAATCTTTGTCTTTTTTACCTCTTTGCTTCTCATCCTAAATTTAAACTATTGCCTACTTTAAAGAAGGTGAAATGAAAAAAAGAGATCAAATTATTTCCTCTTCTCTGATGTACTGAAAACAGAAGTATTGGGTTTGTTGGATTTTTTGGGGGTTTTTTTTTGGTAAGGTACTAGACTATTCCCATCTTCCTGTTGTGTGTGAGGGGGTCTCATACTCTGAACTGTGCTACCTCTACCCTCACTATCTCTGGCAAGATTATATTTGCACTTCATGATTATGGATTTCAAAGAAAGTGGAAAAAAATAAATTTTCTGAGTTGCACCAGTTCCTCTGATGGAACAGTTCTGCATTCACTTCATGCTTAGCTTGCTAGATTGGTTTTAGGTTCTTTTGCTTGGTTTATAGTGAGAGGTATTTGTGCTGCAGCCCATTACTTGAGGTCTCTGCACCATCTATGAGCCCACAAATTACCACTGCCCACCATGAAGCCTGGAGCTGAATGAGAGCCCCAGGTGACCTGGGAGAGGGACACAGTGGAGGAGCAGTGTTGTCCATTCTGCTCTCTCTGTGCCTTGGGGTGGACTGGAGCACCTGGCATATAACTTGAGAGATGTTGGAGCTGCCCCATTAACTTACAGTGAACTATTCAGCATTCTCTGTGGACATTTATCTTTTAAATAGAAAAAAAACCCCACATGGCAGAGTCTGGTAAGCGAGCAGCAGACAGCTTGTTATTACGTCAGTAGCCAAGTCCATTTATTCTTTTCTTAGCATCAATGAATAATCTAGTTTCTCACTCCATTGGAAGTGTTAATTAGCTAAAACTGGGGTATGGGCACTAAGTGACTGGTTAACAACAGTTGCCTGGAGATCTGAGGCTTTGCAAGTTTGGCAGGAATAGCACCTTTTTAAGACCACACTAATTCCTAGGTGATAGCATACAGAAATCAAATAGCACAAGAAACACGGGCAGCACAAGTCACTGAAAGCAGAGGGTGCTAGAAAATAATTGTTTGCTTTGCATTTTGAAGCTATTTCTGGTGTAAACTACTTTTCAAAAGCCTGTGAGGGGCAGTGTTAGTGAGCCGATGTTTTCCTTTGCAGGTAGAGCCTGAGACATGTCTGTTCCTCTTGTTCTGGAAATTTAACTTATGGCTCAACTGTTCTTTGATTCATTAAAAGCAGAGAAATCATTCATCCAGGGCCTGATGCTGTGATTCCTTTCATGTTTAGAGTAAAGCTTACCTAATAGATGCTTACCCTTCTTCCCTCCAAGCTGCAAATTAAAGTAATTAGCAAACAAAGCCTCTTGTAGATTTTCCATTGAAGCTGCAAAAAATACAAACAGACAGAGAAGCATCAAGGTACTTTTTCTTTCTTGTTTAAACATTATAAATGTCATTGACCATTTTATGGAATTAATCTTGCAAGGTTAAAAACCTTAAGAGCAGAAATGTGTGAAAAGGGTAGACTGTGGAAAAAAAACACGGTGGATGTTAATGCATGCACTCTGGTTGTCAGTGATTCAAGCAAACAAGACACTTAGTGGTAGGTTGGCTGAAGAGTATTTCTATAATAGGGAGAAATGAAGTGTGTAGCATAGTAAATACAATCTGAAGAGCCATTTCCTGGGGACCATTTTTGTTTGTGTCATAGCACACCATTAAAAAAAGTGGCTGTGTGTTCCTGTGTTTTTGTGCTGAGACTTTCCATTCCTTGCTGTGAGCTACAGTGATATGGCAGCTCCTGTGGGGAAATGAAACTTCCTAGGAAGTGTTTGAAGGGTTGCTTCTTTGCATATGCAGAGTTTGGCTTGAAATAACAGCCCAGAAAACAATCTGTGAAACTTCCTCAGTCATGATTTGAGTTCAAATCTGCCTGGGAGAACAACTAGGTGACTGATTTTTTTTTTTTTCCATTAGGAGTTTAGAGGTATGTCCTTGGCTTTTAGTGTTTGACCAAAATCTGACAGGTTGTTTAACAAGGCAGGTTAAACAGCCATTTCTTTTACTTGCTTTACTGCCTTATGGGCATACCTCCCACTGCCTTTCATTTTCTGCAATTTCTAACTTATTTTCTTTTGGTGTCTCTTGTTCTTGGCTGGATTTAAAGGTTCTTCTGCTCAGTTATGCTGAGGCTCCCGCATTGCATTATGAGAGCAGATGCTGCAAACCCAGGAACTGAGTACGTGCTCCAGGGCCTTAAATGAGTTAGTGCTGCACTCTCTCCATGTGGGTTGGAGCAGTGTGTAGGAAACAGCTGAAGGGAACAGTGTGTGCTGACCTTTTGTGCTCTTACCCCCCTCCTTTGAATCCTACAGGGACAAGTCTGTCTGTGAAGGCCTTGTCCCTCAGCTCGTGACAGGCCCATGCACAGGCCCACAAGCCAGGATAAATGGCAAGGTTCACAAATGTAAATCAATCATCACCAGGCCTAAAAATCTGACTTTCAAGACAGAAAGAAGCCAGATTTCTTTCTTTTTACCATTTCCCTCGGAGCAAACAGTGCTGGTTAAGCTTTGACAAGCTGAGCATGGAAGGAATAGAATACTGGTGCTTTCTCCATGAATAAAACATGTTTTTATGCAGTTACTGTTTTCATGCCTAAGCTGGGGTTGAACTTGTTTTTACAGGTCATGCTATTGCAAATGTAGCAAACACTGAAATTTGGGCACAATTTCTGTATTACCACATACCTGACCTAATTAGCAGCCCAGATTTATCCCATTTTCTAGCGGTGTTAAAGGCAGCTATGAAACAACAATTTTTCTTATTATATTTGTACTTGATGTGAAATGAGTCATGAAGTGAGGCAGTGGATAAAGTAGTTTGAGAGAAGGAGAGAGAACTAGTTCTCTACAGTGTCATCCTTATCTTCAATGAATGAGTCATCAACCCCTCCCCTGCCATGAAACTGACTCCAGCTCTACAGCTGGAAACTTTCGTTGGAAGTAAAGATGTAAAAACCAATCCTACCCCACCGAGTTACAGTCCAAATATTGCTGTGGGTGTAAACACTTCAAAATCATCCTTGTCTGAGCTGCAGCAGAAAAAATCTGTGCTCTAGCAATGGTTTTTCACACTTATCTCTGCTGATGAAGCATGCAGGATTTTGAATCTACCTGACTTCTTGTTCAAGGGTGTTTTGTTGTGATTTTTGGTTACTGAGTTATTACTATTTGATGGGAGATGCTGTGGGGAAAAAAAAATGTTGCTATCATAAGAAAAGTAAAAGCCAAAATGCTCCTCAAATGAAGTGTCTTATCTTCCCTTCTCAAGGATTGCTTCAGAAACAGGCTAGGTCCTTTTTTTCTGTAATTCTTATTGGCAAAGGTTGCAGTGTTCTAGAGGCCAAGACACAACAAGGACAATAAATTTGTGGAGGCTAAGAGTTGGAATGATAAGCCTGGCCACTTAAAAGGAAAAAGAAGGAAAGTTATAAACATTGTTACAGGTCAAATTGTCATAGTTTGGTGAGGGCAAAAAAAAATCAGAAAAGTTTTTTATTAAGTGCTCGAGGTGCTAGGTTCACTTGACAGGGAAGTTCTGTTTTTTAATTTTGCTTTAGGTGTCTCAGTGGCAGCTGGTCTGATCTCACAGGAAGATTTTTCAGTTCAGCCTTTGATCCCATTGCTCATTCTGCCATCAGTTCTGCAACTGTTTTCCTCAACTCCTATTCCTCTCTTCCTATTTCCTGCATACCTGCTGAATACCAGTGCACTGAACTGTGCGGCAAGGATGGCTCTGTTTTGGGGTGTTGCTGCAGCTGTGAAAGTGGAATGACATTCCTGTCACTTGGTCCCTGCTCACCCCTAGTTCCAGAGAGAAATGCAAGAGGAAATCTGCTTTTGTGTTCCTGGCTTTTAGCCTAGAAAAAGTGAGGCCCATACTTGGATTTTGTAAAGGAAAATGGCACTGTTCCACTTGCACTGCCAGCTCTGAAATACTTGCTCCCATTTCTTCCTCACTGGTACAGCTATTATTAAAGAGATATGAGGTCATTCTTCAAAAAAAAAACCTCTCCCACTAGATGGAGTGTTGACAGCAGGGTGATCCTGTTAAGGGATACCTATTTCCTGACATCTACAGGTGTTCTCTAAAACTCTCATGTAGATCCAGATCTTCTCCCTGGCCAAGATTTTTGTTGTGACCTAACAGCTTAATTCAGATGCTAAAACAAGCCTCCTAATTTTTAGAAATCTAATTTCCCTTGGGCATGGTTTGAAGCCATCTTCTGTTTAGATGGTAAATAGAACCATGAATGAAGTGCTAATGATTAACATTTACCTTGGCAATAAACAAACAGCTCATTTTGGGAAAAAAAACCCTGACTTTTCCTGGATCAGAGTGTATTTGGGTGGGAGGGTTTGGAAAGGAGGTAAAAGTATGATATGAAGACCTTATTTTATAAGTTGTATCTTACAAGACAGGTTTTTTTTCATACTTAAAGCCTGTTGATTGATATGGCAGATAGATGTAGTCTGCATATGCATGTGTGAGTATTATCAGTAACCCATTAATTTCTGCTGCCACAATGAGAGCTGAGTTGGTCGTGGCTTGGTGCAGCCAAGGTGGAATTTGGGGAATCTGACAGCAGAATGACACTTTAATGGGAAATGAAGGTGCAAGCAGTCTGGATTATGAAAGTGAGTTGGTCCCAAAAAACACTGGCATTTCTTTTTATGCTTGAACAAAGCTCACATTTTTCTGAATGTCACTTAGATTTGTATGGTGTCACATGAGAAAGGAAAAATAGAAATTTATTACAAGTCTTTGCAAGGGGCAGGAAGTGATGACAAAGAACTGGGGAAGAGAAAACCATTCAGAATTGTTTGCTAATGATTGTTATAAGAAATGTATTTCTGTTGGAGAAATACTGCAAGAAGACTGACTGTACAAATTAAATCTGTTAGTGACAAAGTTAAAGAAAAATATCACTGCAGAAAAGTATGGAGAAGTCATGGAATGGGTCTTGGATGGTTCTAAAGCCTTGAATACAAATCTCTGCCTAGTCCAGGGCTGAGAACCTGGCAATATATAGTGGAAGTTCCTCCTTGGGGCAAAAATTGTAATTTTTTCAAAGCTAGCCATATCTAAAGAAGAGCAAAACCAATTTTAATGAAACAGAGGCAAGGCTGATCCTCTACTAAACACAAATAGCAACCAGTTCAACTGATGGGAATGGAGGACACTGGAGACCACGAGCAAGTTCCACATGGATTGTGAGTGGCTTGCTTTTAAATAGCCCTGACCTAAAGCACAGCAAAATTTGTCAAATCCCAAGAGGGCTGATAGATAAAATTTTACAGGTTCAGGAAGGAAACAGACAACTGAATATTGGCACAAACCTTTGAAGGGGTGACAGACAGTGTGTTTCAAACAAAGTCACTTACAGTGGCAGGTGGGACAATTTAAACTCCTGCTTCTTTCCTCCTAAGAACATTTTTGCTGAAACATATTGCTCTAAGTACCTGGACATATTTGTGGCTTACAGGCATGGTGGGCTCTGTCTGGATGTTTAAAGTTTGAGTTTTTCGAGAGGGTCAGCTCACCTTTCTTTTCAGCATGGCCAAAGAGTAATGATGTAAATCATCTTTCTAAGTATTTTCTTAAAGTCTTCTTTTGGTAGAGGATTTTAAATAGTATAAAATATTGTGTGATTTAGTATGCAATAGTGAGCAGCTTTTCAAAAATCTGCTCATCTGTAAGGCTGATGTCTCTAAAACCAGCAAAATTTCAGCCTTGACATGTGTGGAGGTTCTGCAACGTCAGAATATAAACCATTTAAAGATCTCTAGGTATATCCTTGCAAGCTGATGAGCAGCAATTCACTTAAAGGTGATGGTTTTCCATCAGAAAGCAATGGAGCAGAAATACAGAATGGGCAAATGTTTGCAAGAGGACAGGAGGAAAGTAAACATGTTTGTGATGGCTACTTATCATGAGCTGGCTGACGAGGGCAGCCAGCAGATGTCATAGAATGTATTATTTTTGTTCCTTCCCCAGTCTATTTATGTATCTTAGCTAAGTGCATTAAAGCCTTAATTCAGATACAATAACTCTGCCTTGCTTCATGCTGGAAAAATAGACTTTTTCCAGTGAGTTATAATGAACAGATGCAGTTTCAAATAGCTGGCAGATGTTAGGAACAAGTAAGCAGGAATCAGTTTGAGGGGCCTGTCTGGGGGAGCCAGGTCTCCCCGGAATTAGGAGAGAGGGAAGGAACTGAGGAGGATTTTCCCAAAAAAATGGCAAACAATGCTGCAAGGCCTTTTTTTTAGCTTAGGTGATCAAAGTCCTAATAAATTCCAGAAATCTCTTCTCTTACACCTGCCTTTGGGCTTTTTTTTTTTGTTTCTGTTTTTTGCTTGTTTGTTTTGCAGCCTAGATGAGACTGCTAGCTTGGATATGTATTTAGAGCATAAAAATGGTCAGTAACAAATCTCCAGAAGTTATCTATTATCTAAGAGCAAAGTAGGTTTTCTGTTACCTTTGGGCAGAAGTAGAATGAGAGAAGATAATTGGAAATAAGGACCATGTGTAAAAGACAGCAGAAAAAAATGTGATTAGTAGAACTTTTTTTTTTTGGAACTCTAGAAGAGCTCATGCTTCCCACCTAGCAGTTTCACTGAAGTTTTTAGCAATCTCTGGATTGCTGCTGAATTAAAAACTCAAAATAATGTTGTGGGCAAAGTGCTTACAATGATGCAGATTACTTGGTTCATTATTTTTTTATAAAGTATTACACGTGGACCGTTAAGAAACTCAGTAGTTAATTGAAATCCATTTTCAGTCTGCTTGTTAGACCATGCTGTATTGTTGTTCTCTGTTTCTTTGAGAAAAGATATTACAAAGAATATTATTCTTCTCAAAGGAAAAGAAAAGCCCAAAATCATAGGCCAGCAACATTAATTAGGCAAATTTGACTGTGTAAGCTGGGAGCACAGAATGGACTTTAAAGAAAGTATTTTGCTTTTTGTTATTGCATACTGATGGAAAAAGGCATAGTCATTCACCATGGGAACTAAGATTCCTGACATTAAAGGTGAAGGTGGTAAAACATGGGAGTTTTAACTCCTCACTGATTACAACAGGAACCACAGAACAGGTGAGGTTGGAAGGCAGCTCTGAAGACCATTTAGTCCAACCCCCTCTCCCCAAGCAAGGTTAATTAGAGGCTTTCATGGCAGTGTCCAGTTGGGTGTTGTCTCTCTCCAAGGATGGATATTCCACAGCTCCACTGGGCAACCTGTTCTAGATTTCTGTAACCCCTGAACCTTTTTAAACACTTCTTGTTTAATACAAAATTTACTGGACTTCAGTTTATGGGCATCTCTGAGAAGTGTCTGGCTTCCTCCTTACTGACCATGCTCTGTCCTTCTGCCCTGCTTTTATATCCTCACTGATACCCCTAAGCCTCCTTTTCTCCAGCTTTTCACATTCTCCCCTTATGTGTCTGATGCTCCAAGCCCCTCTCATTTGTAGCTATCTACTGGCCTCACTCCAGGATATCTGTGTCTCTCAGAACTAGAGCTGGCAGTGATGATGTGAGTGATCACTCTTCTAAATGGTAGCGTGGTATTGAGTTGGCTATTGTAAATAGAGAGGGAAAAAGAGACTAAGGATCAACATGATGCTTAAACCCCAGTCAGCAGAAACAGAGTAGAAAACTATCTCCTGGCAGCCTTACTTTATTTTTGAAACAGAAATGCTAAGTCTAGACAGTATGCTGATAGTGCTAATACTTTCATTATTGAGAGGGTGGGGGGATTATTCTTGGAGCAGTATCTAGGGTGAGCCTAGCTTCAGTAGTGGTGTTTCATTCACAGCCAAAGAGACACTGTGTGTGTTCTGAGTATTTGTCTGTTTTTAACCATGTTATTGCAAGATTGGTGAATGTGCATTTTGTGTCTGTGTGTGTAATTCAAGTCTCCAGATCCAGCTATACCCCAGGGGAAAACCAAACATCCAAAGTGCAATTTTCATTTTTCATATTGTCTAGTATCTATTGGTGAATGTTGTTAATATGGAAAATGTGTGACCGTGCTGCCACCAGTACCTTGCTGCAGTAATAACTTGTCTTTTCTCAACAACATACATGCAAGTGCGTGATGAAGTGTGTTTTTGAAATGAGCAGATGCTCTAAAGCTGGGGAAAAAACATTCATTTTATCTATATAAGATTGCTATCTACAACAGATCTGAGTAATGCTAATCACTCCTTTTGTTCTCACAAATCTTGCCATTTTCTTGCTTACAATTATTCCAATATGACCTCTTCCTGAAACACAATTCATGAAATGATCAAGCTTTAAGAAGTTAGCAAAATCTAGCCAAGTAAATGTTCCTCCCCTTATGCCAAAGAAAAGCTACTCAGATGCTACTTGTTTTTCATATGTATATGCCATATATATTCGTTGAAAAAAATCCATGTATCTACCTATTCTTGTTCATACAATTGAAAAATGACTATATATTTCTGATGGCAAGTTTGCTAGTGGTAGGATATGAGGACAATCTAGGAAAAGATCTACCAGCTGATGTTGGTGATAATTCACAGTGGTTTCCCTGCTGACAAAACAATTTGTGTAACTGATGTCCCTGGTACACATAAGGCTGGGGAAAAAAAAATCAAGACCCATACGTATACCAACTCCCTAAAAAATACATATATACCCACTACACATGCAATCTCCTTCACTCTCACTCACCCCAAAAAGCCCCACAAAACCCAAAACTCAAAAAAACCTGAAAAACAAAACTATTCACGTGGTTGACCAGTTGAAAATTTTCCTTCAGATACAAAGATCTTTTGTGTGCTCACTATCCCCAAGATCTTCAAAGGAGTGAAGTCTTTCCATGTAGGAAAGAAAAGATCAAGGGCATTGATTTAATGTAGGATAACAGAAGCTGGGACTAAAGTAGCTCTTAAGGATTTGATGTGTCTGGAAACTATAGAAATTCTTCAATCTTTCCTGTTTCAGCCTCAAACTGAGGAAGTTTCTAACTGAGTTTTGACGTTATATTTAGGTCAACTGGCTTCCTGAACTAGTAGACAGGTTTGGGGAGCAGAATAACCACCCTGGAATCCAGGAGGAAGCAGTTAGTGACTTGCTGAGCTACTTAGATGCTCACAAGTCTATGGGATTGCTAATTGTAATGTGATTACAAGTATCAAGAAGGAGAAATTGGTAAGGAAATGAAGCTTAAAAACAAAACAACCAAAAAAATCCCATAGGTTTCCCTACCAACAGTGATTTCTAGTCTGGTAGACCGAGACTACTTTTTGAAAATTTGCCCAAAACCCAGAATCAATGCACTGCTTTCCACATGAGGACATGCGAAAAAAAGTGAAAGATTTGCTAACCCTGGGTATGATGAGAACTGAAAGGCAGAAATAAATAATCTCTATGGATCATTTACTTCAGGCATGAAATATTGAATCTTCAAGCAAAACTCCGGAAAATGTGAGAATTCCTTTTGTTCTCTATGCAAAAAAGACAAGAAAATATGTAAGATGTATATACAATGGTTTCTAAGAGGTAGTTTTGATTTCCAATTGCCTACAAGCCAATCACCAATCATGCCAAAGCACCTGTGCCTGGCACACGGATTCTGCCATTTAGAATCCTCAATGGATCAGGAATGCACCCAGATGCAAACAGCCACAATTTGGAAGCCTGGAGGCCCTGGAAGTGACAAACGCCTCCTACAAAATAACATCAGGAACCCGGGGGAGAGAATTCAGATTCCCCAGGAAAATTGTCATTGATACTTCCCACGTCCCAA
>VXBB01020157.1:32733-74049 GCA_013399915.1 Illadopsis cleaveri | reverse complement strand
TTTTAAATGGTGGACCATTTTTTGCGCCCAGAAAGTCCTTGCTTGCCAAAAGAGTTGTATTGTCCTTTAGGGAAAGAACTGCATTGCCCCAGGGAGCAGGGAGTAACAATCTCGACCACATGTGCTGGTTTTGCACAGAGTGATTTTTCCAATAAAGTTATAGCAAAATCAATCAGTGACTAGGTTTCAATATTGACATCTGGTGAAGCCACTAGAAAGGTGACACGCCTCAGTGGACACACAAGTTAAAATCAGAGAAATCGCAGGAAAAGTTCTCTTTTCTTCTGGCTGGGAAGAGGTAACAAGCAGGCCCAGCTCCCTCCTTGCCGTGAGGGCCGGGCCGGCTGGGCCGCCCCCCTTCCGAAGAAACCCGCCGGGCCTCAGGTCGGGGCTGGGCCCGGTGACTACCGCGCAGGGGGAGGGGAGGAGAGAATGCCCCATGCCAGCCGGATCGGGCCTCCAGTGGCTGTTAATATCTTACTGCTAAAGCCACCTCCCCATCGCGGCCCCGGGAGGCCAGGCAGGGCTGGGCTAGGCCCTCGCCCCGCAGCTGCTGCCGGGCAGAGGAATGGGGGAAGCCCCAGCTGTGGGCATGCTGCTATGAGATCGAGCCGTCCCTGCCCACAGACCGCTCCAGCCACCGCTACCAAGACCCATTGGCGAGGGAGGGGCCCAGCCGCACGAGAGATCATGCAGCTGAGACCAAGGGTGGCTCTATAGCCATGCAGAGTGGCCTCGCAGCTAAGAACTGAATGCAGCCAGAACTCCTGAGATCCTGGCATGGCCTAAATTTATCACCTTTGGACACTACCTGGGAAAAAATCATGACGCTCTGCAGGTTTGGGTGGGAATGTTAACTCACTTTTTGCACAGATGAAACTTGTGAAACACTAATCCTTTCTTAAATAAGTGAAAGGGACAGAGTGGAGACATGTAGAGAGATGATATGAAGACATCAAAGTCAGCAAAGGAAAAGTTGGGTCTTAGGTGGAAAGAGTATGAGAAGATGCCTAGTCTTAGGCTGAAATTCTTGGTAAAGCCATGGTAATGGACTGTAATATACTAGAATGTCTCTTTAAGTTGTGGACATATGTACTGGGGAGATGAAAAGAGTGTTGAGATTGTAAATATAAGGAAAGGTATTTGTGGGGACTAAGTAAATATTGAAGTAGCTGTGATCTTATGAAGATCTTGAATAGAGAGAAAGAGTTGAGATGAAGATTTGCCCCCAGAAAAAGATCTTTATTCTAAGAGATGAAGAAAACCTTTGCTTTTGAACCGTTCATCTTTAAAATGGTACCCCATGAGTTTACGTGACCCATTATGCAGCTGTGAGAAGGTTCTGCAATATGGGAGGGACTTCACAACTGCAGATTCCCGGGCAGTTGCTTTTGTGAGAATTAAAAGCCACAGGAAAACTATCTGTCTTGTGAGAAGTTTTCATGGCAGACCAAAAGAGACTTCTCTCTCTAAATGAACCAATGAAAGACTATCTTATAAGTGGTAAACTGACCTTAAGTTTTAAGTTTTGTCTTTATACANTTCTGCAATATGGGAGGGACTTCACAACTGCAGATTCCCGGGCAGTTGCTTTTGTGAGAATTAAAAGCCACAGGAAAACTGTCTGTCTTGTGAGAAGTTTTCATGGCAGACCAAAAGAGACTTCTCTCTCTAAATGAACCAATGAAAGACTATCTTATAAGTGGTAAACTGACCTTAAGTTTTAAGTTTTGTCTTTATACATTGTCCGTGAGAAGGGAAAAGAAAGTTGTGGGGGAGGGGAAGTGTTTTAAAATGTTTATTTTGATTCTTATTAATTTTTTCTGTTTTGTAGTTTTGTTAATAAACCTGTCTTTATATCCTTTTAAGTTTTGAGCCTGCTCTGCTTTTTCTCCTGATCTTATCTCACAGCAGAAAGAGAATAAATAATTTTAGTGGGCACTCAAACCACTACACCACACTTCACATCTTTAAGGTTTAGACAGTAATTCTGAGCTTCTGGACTCAGATTTGCATAACCAGAGCCACCTCAAGGCAATGCTGCATTGATAATACCCATTAGTAACTGTAGGAGGTCCAGACACTGAAGAAAATGTCTAAGATGGGCAAACATGTTTTTATTTGAAGGGAGTCGCCGAATACAAGCAACCTGTGATCAAACCATGCAGGACAAGTTTGATGAAGTACCAGGAGACAGAGGTGAATTAGGAGCGAGGTGACCGCCAGAATAGCTCTGCTTTTACTCATATGTGTTTCAGTGTTAATGTTAACACTCACACACACACACACACACACACACACACGCACTCTCTAACTTAATCTTCCTGAATAAAAAACTCTAGGCATTGCTCCAAACCGTTACACCACAGTCTACTCTCAGGCAAAATTGCCAATTTCTGCAATGGGTGCTTTTATGGAGCTGAATTTTAAGACTGAGCTGCTACACAGTATCTCTTTTTTGGTTTTCCTTCTGTAACGGAACATCCTTATTTGCCTATCTGGCATAGCTATTGTGAGTTATATTTACTGACTGGAAACTTGGCAAGTCCAATATTTGTTCTTGGTAACAAGATACTACCCACAGTTTTTACTTACTGGGCTCTGCAGCAGCCAGGTGGAACATACATCATTAGTTTACTGAATAATGAATATACTTTAAATCACAATTCAAAAATGCTCAGTTACAGTATATTAAATTAGTTAAAAAAAAAGTAAAACTGGCCTTCCATAGTTGAATTAGCAAAATCAAAATAGGCTTTTTATCAACTTTATTGAAACTAATTCAACTTTCCAAGAACTAAAAATTGGTTTCCTGTCTTGACTGTTTTGGAATTACTTACTGTCATCTGTTTCAGACGTTAAAGGATATGATTTAATATCAGCAATGAGGCCTCTGTTCCTACTTTGGCAGGTGTTAATTATTTAAACACTACTCATTTAAATTTATTTCCAATCACTCTTTTGAGTGATTTGCTTTACATGTTTCTTCATGTGTATTTTCTACACACACAAATAAAATAGGGGGGAAGCCCCATATCAGTAGCTCTATTTCTTCTCTTTTCAGCCTTTCTTGAGATAGGGAGGTAGAAACAGAGGGATATTTCATGGTTGATGGTTTTCAATGATGGAACATAATATATAATACATCATTTTTATCTCCTTTGTAATAATAAAAAGTTGTTCTCTTAGGGAGAGTGCTGTGGTTTCTGCATGCTAATGGCTGTACTCTGTGTAAATGAATTGTGAAGTGGGTCACAGTTCCTGAAGCATTCATGGAGGTTGAAACAATATAGACAGACTTCTTTGTGAAAAACATGAGGAAAGAATCCTCTAAAATAACTACAGTCATTCCTCCACACCTACAATTCCAGCAGTCTACTTGCAGTGACAAAAAACCACACTTGTAAGAATATTGTCTGGTTCTATGCAGCTACTTATTCATAAGATGAAAAATGTCTCCCTGGCTGTATGTGCCTGAATTGTCATCTACCATCATGTTAGTCATCCTATTTTTTTTTTATTATTATTTTTTTATTATTATTATTATTTTTTTAATTTTTTTTTTTTTTTTTCTACCTTTGCCTTGCTTTACAGCAGTGCACCAGAGAAAAAGGAACTCTTAGCTCTGTACAACAGACCTCTGTCTGGTGTGAAGTGAAATTCTCATTCTGCGACAGATAACTTGTAATTTAATACATAATTCTTGTCAGTCGAATAACATAAGGGAAAGCTAGACCAGAGGGAAAGGCAGCCATAAGAGAGGGAATTTTATGCACCACTGGGAAATGAGAAGCTGACAACTATAGGTATTTCAGTTCTACAAGGCAAGTCATTTCATCCTGGTAATAAATGGAAAAGGTGGGTGTTTGTTTAGATTTAGGCCACTTGGTAATGATTTTAACACTCAGCTAAGCCTCTTGCCAAGACAAGCACTCCAAGGCCAAAATCTATAATGAACTCTCATCTTCTCAATTATAGATTCAGCCCCGACCAAAGTGATATCCAATATTCCCCTCCCCACTCCACAAGTGCAGACACATGCTGATGGACGTGCAAGCAGCCAGGTTCTGCATGGCTCCTGCAGTTCCCCAGGACCCCACAGCCCACCCAGCTGCCACGCTGGGGCACCAGCACCCGCCACCTCCCCTCTTCCCTTCTCCTCAACCCCGCCCCCGCCATCTGTTTCATGGAAACAGTGAGCTCAGAGAGAGAAATAGTGCCAGTGATGCTGGGAGGAGTAGAAGGAGAGGATGGAGGGACTGTCCTCCCTCAACCTCCAGGATCCTCCCGTCCCCTTCCAATGGGTGGGAGACTGAATCAGTGGAACTAGCTTGTGATTGTGTTGGCAGGTCTCTGCTGGCTGGCTGAGCATGCCATGGCTTCTGAGGCACTGGGACAGTGGGCAAGGGATACATGGCTCTGCAGCACCCTGCTGCTCTTAGTCCATGTCCGTCTCCTTCTTGGTGTTACGTCAAGTGGTGTCTAGTATCTCCTCCTCACTTGCTCTTGTCACCAAGCTCACTCTTTCTGATGCTTGTCCAGCAAAAAAAACCACAGAAGGTAATTTTTTTTCCAAAGACTTTTGTTTTGTAATTTATCCTCCTGGCCTCATTCCCTAGCTTGTTTTCTTCTGCCTTTTCCTGTTCCTTTGCTTGTTTTTCCTTGTATGTTTTCACACATTATAGTATATTTTTCTTTTAATCCATATTGAAATGAAGGCATCTTGACCCCACCTGCCTGCTGGCTGGCACAACTCTGTCTTTGTTCTCTCTTATATTTCGATAAGCAATCACCTGTCTCATGCCAGCTCCCACTAACCCTACACTCACCAAAGACCTCATAAAGCTGTGGTACGTGTTTAAAAGGTAGAGACAATAATATTCAAAAGGGGTTTTTTTTGGAGGAATGTATATGTATCTACATTGGGGATAAAAATGTACCCGTAACAGTGGGGTTTAAGGAGCAGAAGAAACTGATGCATTTTTTGCAGGGTGATCTGCTTTGTGCAAAGGGGGCAGCCCTTTGTACAGCCAGGGGCTCTATACTGCTGCTCTGGGTGCTTGCTTTTTCCAGCAACTTGTGGTGTGCTGCTGAGTTAAATGGATCACTAACTCCTTTTCAGTAGACTTTTCAGCTCATTGTCCACCTTCTTGACAGAAGAGGAGGAGTAAAGAGAAAGATTACAAGATATGTAGGAAAGAGCAAATTATTTGCCATGCAGAAAGAGCAAAACAATGCAAAAGATGGAGGCAGAGACTGTGATTAATTCAGAAAATAACAGTGGAAAATAATAAATAAATGAGGAAATCAAAGCCAAAAAAACCACAACCCCAGACTAGGTCTGTGTTATTCAGAAGTTCTGCTCAGAACAATGAGACTGTTTCAGCAAGAAAGCCTTCCTTAGTCCTTTGTGCTTCCTTAAATAGTAAAACCTCCCTTTATATGGTTTTGTGTTCTTCATTTATACTGTGTTACATTTTTTCTTTTTTTTTTTTTTTCTGTTCAGCAGCTGGCAGGGGGTGACAGAATTCTAGAGGGTAAGTGCTATACACAATACATAACCCAGTCAGTGTAGTCTTGCAGTTATCAATCATGGGTATTCAGGCTTTATATCTCTACTCATGAGTTCAGTGTGACTTCTGAGCAACTAAGAACCAGAAGTTTTGGTCTCCTGTTCATTAAAAAAATGTAAAATATGTTGGGCAAAAGCCTAGATGAAAAATTAAAAGAATTATTATGATTACTGTTATTCATGTTCTCAGATTAAATCTGGTTTTACTTCTTTTTTCTTCCAGTGACTTGCTTGTGTATAGCAATCTTGGCAGAAGGCACTAAATCATATGTAGGTTAATCACTTAATGTTTCTGAATTGCTTTGAACATGAAGTGTGTGCCAAGTACTACTAATATTATGTGAGACAACATTATGATAAGCTAGGGGTTTCATCTTCAGTCTCTTTTATCAATCAGTAATACTTAAGTTTTGTTTGGTGCTATATATAGATTATAAATATAATATTTGAAATCACTGCAGATTGAATTCCATTCCCTCCCTTCATTGCAAGAGAAGAGAGGCATAATATGTAAAGAAAGCAACTTTCAAAGAGAAGAACTTTCTTACCATGACCCAGGACTGAAAGGGATGTACTGAGATACCCAAGCCCAGGGAGGACTAGTGCAGTCATCTAAGCAGAAAATAAATTAGTCTGTTTCAGAAAAGAGTTTGTAATTATAATAAATTATAATATGTTTTATTGTTCTAGAAATATCAAGTTCTCCTCCTAGCGAGCTGATCAACAATTTGATTATCGTCATTGCTTGGAAGTTTGTTTTCATTTTGTGTAAGCTCAAGTTCTTAATGTCGTTTTCAGAAGTAAAGTTAAATTTGCCTTGTTACTTTCCTTGTCAAATTAATTCTGTGTATTCCTTAAATACTGCTTGGAAAACTCCTAGATGTGAATCACTAAGGCCTGCATTTTGGAAAAAAAATTAATTTTCTGGGCAATCAAATATCCTCAGTAATACAGACAGCAATTTTCCCTTCCAAAGCGATACGTGAAATTGGTATGACTTACAGCTTGATTACAGGTGGAACCTGTTAAAATTATTTACCTTTTCCACATAATTTACAGATTAATCATCAACCACTAGCAGCAGAACTGTACTTGTCAGTGTATTTTCAACATCTAATGTCTTGGCTGAGTTTAGAGACTTCTATGGATCTTTGGTGATGCATAAGATGCTTTTATTGTGGCAGTGGTCAGACTGCCATAATGATATGCCTCATTTATTTAGTAGTACAAAGTAGAAGTGGTCATTCTAATTCCATTGAAGCTGCTTTGAGGCTTGGATAGGTTCCATTTCAGTAGTATACATTTTATAATCTAAATAAATATTTTTCCTCTTTTTACTCCCAGGTCTTACACCTTTCATGTGACAAATCTTTCTACATATCTGCAGACTACAGACTGAGAGTGTTTCCTGGTAGGCTGGAATTTGGAGTGCACATATTCTGTCCATAGGTATTGGTTGCATATTCTGATGGTCTGCTTCATGAAATAAAATTGGTTTGGGTTTTTTCCAAGCAAACCATATTTTTAATCAGTCATGTTTTCTTTCCATGAAAACACTGACTTTTTGTCAGAATTAAGGAAAATAACTCTCTGAAAAACTTTCTGAAAACCTATTAATTTTTTTTCAAAATATTTTCATAGGCATGGTCCTTCTTTTTTGATCAATATTAATATTAAGCTTAATGTCTAGTTTCAGGAGACCAAAAGTTAGAGCATATGTCTAGCAGACTAATAGTGTCTGTGCAAGTATAAAATCACTTCCCTAATCAAGCTCTGAAAATGAAGGCCTATATGTTTTCTGCATTTCACATAAGGAGGAACTTAAAGACTTAAAAAAAATCAAATCATACAGCAGGTTGACCAAGCATATTGAAACAAAATTATAAATGTGAAACCCCAACACATCATAAATAAAATGAAATATATACAAAACAAATTAAAATGCAAATCATGAATTTAAAAAACCCCACAACAAAACCATAACGCAACCCTCCCACATTTATCCTACAAACTTAAAACCCAGCTCAGGCAAAATAGTTTCTATTCCTTTGGTTTCCATGAACACAAGATTTTATGAGTACTGATATTGAATTACTACATATTATCTGAAAGTGCAACATAAGATCTGTTTGGGCAGTCAGTAAGATGTCACTCATTGTTGTTTCACCTTGGGGTCTGAATATTGAATCTGAAAAAATAAACACTCAATGTATGCTCCATTCATGTGACAGGGCTTTCTGTTACAGGTTCCTTTCTGGTATACAGCTCCTACCTGATACCACATAATGGAAACCCTATCAGATTCACCTATGTTGTAACTTACTCCTAAATACCCAGAATATTTAATTCCCTTGAGCTGCTCATTAAAAGAAGGTTAAAAGCATGTTTTTCTGTTAAGTATTGATATGTGAAGTGCTGCTCCTATTTTGAAAGCTCAGTAAATGTTTAATGTCAGTTTTGTCTGATCTTGTGTGTTTATAAATTGAGTTCTCTTGATTCATTTTCTCTGGCAGCACTGAAAAGTTTTGCTACCAATGGGATGAAAGAGGTCAAATTTTAGTTCCTTGGCAATTTCTCTTCTTGTGTATCACTTTCACAGGCTTTTACAATGTCACAAATTGCCCATGCTTTAACTGACTTTCTGCTTATGTATGAGAGATTCATCCAGCTCTCAAAGGTTTACTGATTGATTCATGTTAGGAAGGTATTTCTAGAATTGCAGCTACAGTTGAAAAGGTCACATCACCTTTCTCTTATCCCTGCTGTTGGAGAGCTGGTAGTCTAGACCAAAAGAAATCTCTTTTTCCTTTGCTTGTTCGAGAATGATGCATGTTGGCTCCCCTGCACTGCAGACTGCTGGAGAAGAAGAAATATTTACCTGAGGAGAACAAAGCCATACACCTGGTCTTTACTTTAAGCCCTATGAAAGAGTGCTCTGGTCCATGCAAAAGCAATGGAGATGCAGCTGAGCTGCCTGCAGCCCTGCTGTTCCCATGCCAAAAATGACAGATCAGGCCATTCTCTTACCTGAATGGACCTGGTATCCTGAAACCAAACAACATGAAACGTCGCGGAGATCTTGTCCAGAAAACCCTGCCTTGCATATACAGTCATTTGGCAAAAAAATGCCCTTAATATTTATGGAAGCATTTGCATTATACTTTTAAAAAACTGGTGCTGTTAGTTTGAAGTTGGACTCACACCCAGAGAAGTATTTAGGTTCTGAACTTCTTGGCAGGTTCTTTGCTTGGTCACATCAGTCCTCCCTCCCATACCTTTCTTCTCCACTCTGGTACCACCAACATGGATAAATGCTATGCCCAGGAAAGAGACTTCATAAAGAAAAACATGAAAACTCCAGGGCTGTTTGAGGCAAATAGAAAAGATCTTAAACCAATGTGATTGGCTAAGCATTAATGGAATTTAAAGAGACTTTTTAGAGAAGCTAATTAAATTACATAAAATACAAGTGGCAGTTGCCTTAAAGAAGATCTAAACATTTTTATTTATTTTTTTCTAGAAATATTAACATACCAAATTATTGAGCCAAATAAAGTGAGTGATCTAAAAATAACAGAAAAATTCTTATTATTTCCCCAATCAGGTATTGCTTCCCACTATCCAGGAAATTAAGGTTAGGAGTCCCAACAAAGAGTTTGGGAGTATGAAACATGATAATAAAATAAACTAAACAGTCAAGGCTGGTTTTGTTTTAAATCTACTACAAAATGCAGAAAATTTACATGAGATTTTTTTTAAAATTGAGCAGAGAAAGTCCTCAAAAAATAGGTCTGTATTTTAGATTTTGTGCTAGTAAATAAGGTGAGAATCATCATGTTTGTACACAAACCATAGTGTGATTTATAGTGCAAGTGAGAAACTCTACATGAAAATGCCTTGCATCAAAATTCTTATTAAATTAGCTATTAATTTAATACAGCAAATTAAAAGCCATCATAAACAGGTGGAAAACCCCAATGGCACTGCATCTGTGCATGATTTACTTCAGCCTAAGACACTGTCTGAAAATTTTAGACTGAGTTACTAGCAACAAATTTTTGAGATTTTTGAAGCAGTTGCAGCCAGTTGCCTGACACCAGGAAAAGGCAAACACTGGAGTAGAAGGGTTTTTGAAATATATAGTCAGAAAGGAGGCTAATAAAGAGATTTTAAATGGTCTGTTTAGTGAGGTGAGCAAAACCAGGGATGCAATGAGAGAATGGAAAGCCATATTACTCTTGCTTTTTTTTTTCCTCTCATGACTGTAGAAGACATAAACATATCTATCAAAATAAGGGGAGACAGTTCATTAAGATAAATTGGCAGAAAGTTCAAAATACAGCCTTGGCCATTATTCCTTGAAATCTGCTAAATACAATCAAATACTTAATATTTGATCCTGGACTTATATTTCAGGTGAGGGCAGAATAAGTATGAATTTAAATTAACTTCTGACATGCTCTGACAGTAGGCTTACCTCTCTTCCAACCAGTGCTTTGAAGGGCACCTTTCTGCAATAGGAGAAAAAAGTGGTGCAGGAGCATTAAATTCCAAATGTAATTTCTGTTACTTATATATTCACGGTGGTTCTGGGAGAGCAGAAACTACACTGTAAGGGGGCAAATGCCTCTTCCAGAGCAACCTGCTAGTGTGAGCACAAGGTATCTTAAGAGCCAAGACTTTGCCAGAGTATCCCATGCTGCCTTCATTGCTGTTCCTGCAAATATCAACAAAGACTGATATTTTAAGTAGAAAAGCATAACTATAATACAGACTATTTGCTTGTACTCCTAGGTGATCATGACATTTGGTGATATTATTGATAAGTACATTCATGCAGCACTTCAGTTCACAACACTCCTCTGATTTTCCACAAACTGTTTTCACCAGAATATTAAAGAAAAAAAGAACAAGAGAGAGACATAAATGCCTTGTGTAAAGTTTTTTGCATTCTTTTTTCCAGGTAGATCTCAGGTGCTTTATGAGAAGAAATAATCATTAAAGAAATGTTTGGTGAAAAGAAGTTGCAGTGTATTGGAAGGAAGGATGTGGTTAAAGCAAATGCCTAGAAGGCAGCAGATAACAGTTCTGTTCCCAGATCTGGCACAAATGCTCTTTTTGACCTTTCACCAAAGTATTTCTGTGCTTTGGAATCAGTTTCTGTGTAAAATGGGGGTGATAACAGTGCTTAACTATTACCTTCTTTCTGACAGAGCAAGGGGGAAGTTTTTATTTATGCTTGTTGCAAGATATGAGAACCTGAGAACAATTAAAACTGGATCAGTTTAGACATGCAAGTTTAAGTCTTTCCTTCAAATAAAACATTTAATTTATAGTATTAGGTTCATTTTATGCTAATTAGGGGTATTATAAAAAAATCAGCATCCAATGAGGATTTGCGCAGTCCTGCAAATAATTAGTTAACAGCATTACTTGAAAATTCAATTTTCTTTTCATACAGTCAACCAAAAATAAAAAAAGAGGAAAGGAAAAAGAGTAATAATTCTTGTGTCCTTTATATGACCAAGAAGTTTAATTTTTGATAGCAGATTTTAGCACTAATAGTTTGATCTTGATTGGCTGTTAGAGAGAATTAGAGGAAATCAAAGACTCTTTTTGCACCTTCTAAAATAACTTAGAGGAATGCTTTGATTGTTTTTTAGAATTAAACACACATAAAAAGTGGCATTTCCCTATTTCTTTTCCAATGAGTTCTGGAGCTGAGAAATCCCCTGGGCGAGACTTTCAACTTGCTTTCCTTCTATTGTGGAGCAGAGAAGTGTTGCTGAGGCCTGCAGAGTCTTCCCGCTTGTTTGGGGAAGGAGGAGACTATTTTCTACTGTGATTCAGCACCCACTGAACAAACTATCTCACCTCTTTCTGGCTTTTTAATAGGGACATTTTAGCCTTTATCCTTGCAACCATGTCCCAAACAGGTCACAGGCTTAAGAATCTGGCCCAGCATTACCCACCCTTAACTGAAGTAATGTTTACACATAATACCGTTTAAATGATGAAATTCTGATTGTGAAAACTATAGACATATTCAATCCCTATATCCCAGAACAAATGAGAGAAATATTCCAGAGCTCCTATCAGAGCTTAATAGGTATAGTTTTGCTTGCGATATGGTAATACACAGCAGCTTTCCCTGGACGGCTGTGTAAAACAAAGAAGTGGTTGTCAGCCTTTCAGAATCAGATGTTAATGATATTTCATGTCTTTGTTGAGTCTGTGGAAAGCAGCTACTGCACCTAAAAGGGAAATGACTTCCATACCAACCTCCCCCAGCCAAAGTCGTTCAGATTGGGAAAACTGGATGAGGTCCATATTTATACTTCAGAAAGAGGTGTAAAAGAAGATTTCAAGACAGTATTGACTGAGCTGTCCTCCAGTCTCTTTACCCAAAGTTATATCTTATCATTGTGATGAAAGTTTTTAGTTCAATGTGTTACAGTCTCTTTGCCCCCCTCCCTCTCTTCTTTTTTTTTTTTTTCAAACATATACGAGGAAAGAATGTAATGTAAGCAAAACTCCAATGTGTTTCTGGCAAATGAGGAGTGTTTTCTACATCTCATATATTTTTGGAAGCACTTGAATCCAGAAGTAATACATCTTCCAAATCGGGAAGAAGGCTTTTTTATTAGACTGATGCCTGCACACAGCAGAGAAGGGCTGTCTGCCCCAGCACTGCAGCAAGCAGGGACTGATGCTTTGTCTGAACTAGTCTGGAAGATTGGAGCCAGTCGAAAGAAGGGGTTCTATAGCTTTATTGCTGCAACTTCATTTTGCTCTACTACTGTATGTCTTCGCTTCTGCAAACTTTCTTTCATTTGTTTTAAGAAGAGATCTTAATTCCAGTGTAAAATCCATCCAGAAAGGAGGGCCCCTCAGCACTGTATTCCAGCTGGTGGGGATTAGCTCAGTCCTTTTACCGGATACGTATCATTTTAATCTTAAGCCTTTAGACACTGTACAACATACTATTAAGTCTGTTACCAAATAAAACACTAAAAGGCTGATTCACTAAGGGTTACACACCCTTTGCAGGGAAAAAGCTAACATTTACAAAGGGATAACTGCCAAAAAACACTTAAGTTTCATGTCTTTCCTATTTATTAAATCCCACATACACCATGTGTACAGTAACTTCCTTGGGATATGCCCCTGGGAGAAGCAGAAGTCAAAATAAAGGAGCAAATGCTCCCCTAAAACATGTCTCTAGCTCTGAAGAGTGATTTACATTGGTTCACATGAGAAAATCTGAAAAATTAAAATTATGTTATTCAAGAATAAAATGAAACCGTCCAGAAAGTGTGAATCATGTACTCAACTATGATAACGAGTAATACATTTCCTACAGGAATTAGTGGTTAGGATATGAACCTAGGGCATTAGCAGACTAAGAAAGTCATTTGCTAATGATCTTGTGCCAGCAACTTTGACTGCAGTTTGTGACTTGGGTGCTTAAACTGTAGCAATACACAGCACTTAGTTATTTAGGGAAATGTGGGGGGCAGAGTCATTGGACCTTGAACCACTCACTTGTATTGTTAATAGCAACTGCAGATGCCTGACTTTGCTCCCTGTGGAGCTTCTTAAACCATCCTTTATCTGTCTGTCCGGGGTGAGACAAAAAAATCTCTGATATTTATAACGTGCTCTGGATAAAGGGAGTGATCTAAATGCAAACTGTGATAGCCAGTGTTTATTGGCTAGCCCGTTGTTCTGATACAGGCTCAGAAGCGTCTCAACCATATTATTTCAGCCAGTCATTTGAAGTTAATCACTACAGTTCCTCATACTAAATTAATGCCTATGCTTATGGAACCATCTCAGGGCACGAAGATCATCTCAGGAGGTCATTAGGTGTGGCTGTGGCAACAGCACTGTGAATTAAACTGCACTGATAGTCTGTGTCCTGCTGTTTGGGTAATACAAATGATTTAAGTTTTCTTCCAGGGGATTGGGTTGTTATTGTTGTTTTCAGTAAGAAATAACTCATCTGTTTTGGAAAACATTGTTTAATGTATAATGGAATATTCCACTAGCACTGACAGACAGAGCTGTGCCATGCCAGCCAGCCAGCCCTGGGAGTGACTGCAAATCAGGGAGCAGGCACCCCACTGAGGCTGGGTTCTGTCCCCCCCTCACTGTTATTTTCTACAGAAAGAACCCTGTTCTAAGGCATGTTGGCTAGAAAAATTGAAAACCTGAATGTATGCTATGACCAAGTTTTTTTGTTAGGGGATAAACCAGTATAGAATAATGCAATATAGAATTTGCAAAGTCTTTTTGCATTCAAAATATTTGAGTAAGATAAATGGTAAAATCACCATATTCATTAAGCCCTGGGATAAAGTACTATTAGTCCTGCTGTGCAGATGTAGAAGTTGAAGTAGTCGCACCCCCTCCCTCTCTTCTACAGAGGTAAAGATTTTTGTCTGGGAATTGAGGTAAAGATTTTTGTCTCAGACAGGTTTATAATTCAAAGTTTTTATTCAGTTGCCCTATGTTCAGACCATGCAATTCTTCCTAGCTCCCTTTTATTGCAAGGCATTTGGTGTCTTCATTAAAGACCTAGTTTGAGGGTTCATATGATTTTTGTTAAAATGTCAGTGTTCATATATCAAAGAAAAATGTTTCAAGGCCATATATTGTGGGAAAAGTCTGGAAATAAAAAGGATCACTCATATGTAGCCTGAAGGCTGAAAGGACCACTAGACAATGTAAAAAACAATCAAAACCAAAATGTGCATGTTTATGTAACAGTCATGATTTTAAAGAGAATTCCGTGATTTTTAAGGGATCCAACTCATGATTTTTCAGTACTTCGCTAGCCTGTAGAAGAAGATTTATATCTGATAACCAAGTTCCCCTGTCGCTTCACATACAGTCAGTTTATTTTGGAGGATCATCAGACACAAACTCTGTTACATGTTAACAGCATTGCCAAGCTCAAGGATTCAAAAAATCATGAGCTAGTTTATTCTACATGGCAAAGCGATTTGTGAGAGAAAATGCAACAACAACAACAGCCCAAAAAAAGCTCTTAATATTTGCTCCATTTTCTCCACTATGAGGCCTTCAGCAGTGCCATGGCTCAGTACCACCATCAGAAACAGACTATTTATACTTAGGGATTGAGGGTTTTCTGACGTTTAATGACAAAAATATGTGTCTTTTTCGGCACTATCCATAAGCTGTTTTCAGGGGGAGTGCAGTGAGAGACTTTTACAGACCGAGCTGGTCTGAACAGCCTTTGCTGCTGCAGAAACTGGGGGGGCAGCACCTGGGACCCCTGTCTGTGCATTTGCATTTGCAGAACACCATCAGGGGGAGCTCCGTCACAGACTTAGCGTCGGTGTTCTGCAGCTGCCTCACCTGGAAGAACACCTCCACCTCTTCCTACGAGCAGTGAACACATGCATCGAGTACATTAGTCTTTATGGTACTTTCACCATCTTCATCACACTTTTCATCGAAGCTGGCAGACAGTGTAGAGGTGAAAATTTCCATAAAGACCAATGAAGAACAGAATGGCCAGTGTCGAAGTAGATAAGGTTAGTTGTGGAGTCTCAGATATAACTTGGTGTGTGGTTCTGGTGCTTTCTTTGATAGTCCCATTCAATTGCAGAGTCTTGCTGTAAGTTTTTGTGGCCCTTAAATGAGGTACCATATCAAGGAAATCTTTCCTTTAACACCAAAATATTTCTATAGTAGTCCTGTTGTGATTTTCTCAAGGAGCCATTCAGCCATTCAGCTGAAGCCCCTCTAGCTCTGAAATGTCTTTTGTTGAACCCTATTATGTGAAAGAGAATGGGCAAGGAATTGCACCAAATGTGTATGTGATACATCATGTGATCCAGTATGCAATGTGGTACACCAGTCACAGAGACAGCAGTCAGATGCTTTCTTTTTTTCATGTAAGAAAGGAATGTTCTTATTTATAGAAAGTTAGAGAGTTTTCTTTTTTTTTAAATCTGTGGAGTACAGAATTTAGAGATTGTGACTTGAGATCTCCATGACCTGAAAATCTTCAGTAAAGACTGAGGACCCATAGTGTCTTTCTTTAGTAAGATGCAATGATGGTTAACAATAAAATAGAGAGTGTTAGGATGATCTCCATTTCATCTATATGCAGGAATAAATCCCACATAGCTATGCAAGATGCTATGAGTAATGGAAAATGTTGAGTTTTCTTAAGGATAACTAGGGAATAATTAGTTAAGGAAGAGAAAACTTTTCCCTAAAATCCAAACAACAGTTTGGCACAATAAATCCAAATTTATTGCTAAGATTAATTCTGTTTAAGCTAAAAATTGCTTTCATTTTTAATTTTGCCTACCATTCTTATAGGTGAGAATATGTGAGAACCTGGGAATTAACTCTTTATACTTTTCTTCATGCTGGTTGAGGCACTTCTTAAGTACTTCAAAAAAATTGCAGAAAATTTCCTCCATTGCTCAAATTATGTTGTGAATGAATCCTGATGAATTCATTTCCAAAGAAATAGATTCATGTCATTGCTGTACTGTCTGTACATCTGTAAAATTGTACATCTGTAAAACTGTACATCTGTAAAACTGCCTGGCAAAAAGCATGGAAACAGTTCATGCAACGTTGCTCTGGCCATTTGTACAACAATGACCACATTTAAAATAGCAACTTTATTCTCCTTTGTAATGGGACAAAGTAGAATGAGTAAAGTTACAATCATGTGAATATTACCAGAACACCTTCTGAGAAACATATTTTTACCATGGTGAGGCTTAAAGGTTTTGGACAGCCTCCATTCTTATTGATACCAGTACATCAAGGTCCCACATAAAAAATGAGTTTCCATGAGATTTTACAAGAAGATGGTTACTAGAACCTTTCATTTCTGTCATTTCTGAAATGTAAAATGCAGCATAACCATTCTGCCTGGTCTTATTGGTGAGATGTGAAATTATTCCTGATGCTTAACTGGTTCATTTTGTTGGTGTCTCTTCTTCTTTCTTTCCAACACATCACTACCTTCAACATAGTTTTCAAAAGACTAGGTCATGAGGTCCTTATGGCAGGGAATCTCTATTCTCCATTTGCATTTTAGCTGCTAAGAGAGCCCATGGTTGCCACACAAAAGTGGCAATGTACATTACAAGACTACTAAAGTACTTTTTGCATTGTGAAGGGAATGACATATGCCTGCTTCTAATAAATCTTGCATTTATGGCAACATTAAATATGTTGCTTCCCACCTACAGGAGAACTGCTGCAGGAAGCATCTGCAGCCCAGCAGAAGTCCTGGTATTTCTGTCTTGAACTTTCTCTTTGCCTCATGCAGACAATGGTGTACAATAAAACTGTTGCAAAACTGTGAAATCACAATAAACTAACCCAAACTACCAGAGCAAACAGACTTCTATTCCAGTGATGCCAGGACTCTCTGCAGCCTCAAGGATGGCACTGACTGCATTGAATGGGGTAGGAATTGGATCCTTACTGCAGCTCTGATGCATACAATCATGTTTGTACATTAAATGTACCAAAAGCAGTCACTTCTTGGTACTTTGAACTTTTATGTTTCAAGGCTTCACCAAAGTCCAATGACTTTATCTCTTCTGGACTAGAGGATATTGTCAGATGATCAAGNATAAGAAGCTCTGAGGCAGCAAGAGGCCCATCTTAGGTACACAAAACTAAACTAAACTTACAATGAAAACTGTTAAACAAAATCCTGCAACCCCACAATCAAGAATTCCTTACAATGTTAGCTGTGTTTGTCAACACAGAAGTCTGCAAGACTAGGATATCTGAAATTTTTGTCAAGTTTTTTGTAAGACTTTAGGGCATGGGGCCTGGCAGTACACTTAAAAGTATAGCAGAAAGCCTTGATGTGTCTTACCTGTGTGGAGGAGTGTGTTGATTTATCCAGAAAAGTTTCAGTATGCAACTGTTTGGTTTTGTGCAATGCAGATAATCCTGGAGAGGCAACATCCAGCCTGTTATGCATAACCTAGCATGCTCAAGACCTTACTTGCCTACTTTACTTTGAGGTTAAGGTAAATGTCAGAATAGATCAGATGTTCTGATTTTAAAAATATATGGGACCTGAAATAGAGCCAATCATGATTCTTCTTGAAAGGCATGAGGACCTCTTTGAAAACCATGGGAGCTTGAGTTGAAGACTTGTCTGGAATGGTCTTGGAGTCCATTCCTCACCACAACTAAAATAATGAGAAAGGACAGCAGAATAGGTGAAGGCATTGAACAGAGTTTCCTTTCCTACTGTTGGAACCATGAACCATCAGAGAAGAAGGACAGAGGGAGTGACAGAGGGAGATAACTGATGCAGTGAGCAAGACTTGTGACACATATCCTTCTTATGTCAGTAACACAGAGTGATGAGGAGAAGCACACCAGAAAGTATTAAACAGGCAGTAGCTTACATGCTGACCCAGAAGTGAAAAGACATGGGGGAAGGATGTGATGATGGAAACTTCAGGGGCTGTGGTTAATAGGTGAAAGTGGCTCAAGCTGAATTGGGATGTGCAGTAAGAGAGTTAAATACAGGAACCTCTCGGGATCTCCATCACCGAATGCTGTCAGTAAAGAATTTGTGGCCAGCAAAACTGAGAGAGCATTTTGGAAAGTGCATGATGGTCCTGCCAGATCCAGTCCCTCAAAAATTGACCTTAGGGAGTATCTGCCTTAGGTCTCACAAGGTAGGTATGACCATCTGTGAAAAAGTCTGTAACAAAATTCAGTAGCTATTAGTTACAACAAAAAAGTGAAATAACTTCCGTGCTTTCTGCCTCTGCCCAAAATACCCTTGAGAGTTTTGAATAACTTTTCCTATTCCACTTTCAGATTCTTCTAGGAGGACCTCTGAACTGCTTGATTATAATTGATTTGTTCCTTGTACACGCTGTGGTAAAGGGTTTCATGACTAAACGATCTCTAAGTTAATAGGAATCCCTGTTCCTCCAATTTTATCCCTGTTTCTCCAACTTTTTTCTGCTGCTGTCTGTTGCCGATCAAAAGTCTTGAATCCATGTTGATTTAGCTCCACTTATGAGAAAGAAATGGAATATGTTGAAGGTAAAATTTAAAAAAGATGAGACGTGACAAGTGGAATCTCAGATTATTCATACCTTAATCACCAGTACAACCTTGGCAAACAGAACTTCAGAAAAACACAAAATATAGATTCAGTCTATAGAATTTAACCCAGCTGCTGGTACAGGGTATATTGAAGCTAATGGAAGACACAAAAAGAGAAGGCTGCAAGATTAGAAAGTTATTATGACAAACTTTCTTCTTTGAGGAATGAGAGATGAACAAATACTACAAAAAATGTGTGATCAAGGTTGACCAAAAAGTGAAGTACTTATTTTGAGGGAAAATAATTACGTCAGCAGAATTCCTATAGAACTTTTTAATGGAAATTAAAATTGCTGTGATGTCAACACCACCCACCTTCCCCTGGGAGATTTCCACTCCACAGAATGGGCTGGAAGGTCCTATTAATGTGTCCTTATACCATGTACAATGGATCTGGTTTCTGTTGTATAAAGACCACAATACTTATTTCAAAAATGAAACAGCCTTTAAGGTAGTTATGGGAGCAATTCTGCAAAGCTAGTTCAGATGAGATATATTGATGCTCTTAGACAGATCCTTTCACTAGGTTTTGAAAGTATGGTCAGTGTTTCTATGACCAGAAGCAATTAATTCATTGAAAACCGTGGCTAAACATCTTTATTTTTGTGGAATTTGACATGGGATTTTTGTGGGATTCCTAGCTAGTCTAAATCTCACTGCATACAAATGGGTTTCTTTTACATATGATTTGCAAGTGGCATAACTGCTATGTGCAGATATGCTTAAAAATTCACCAGTACTAACATTCCTTCTAGACAGTAAAAATCCCAAACAATTCCAACCACAGTTGTCTGATCAGTGTTAATTTAAAATTCAGTAGGTTCTACAGGCAGTAGAAAAACAAAAACTGTTTCTAGGTATATTTTGGCAGACATAATTCTATAAACTTCTCTTACAATTCAAAGACTTTCATTAATTTCAAATATTTATGTAAAATGCCCATCATATAATGTGGAAAAATATTGTTGAAAATTTGAAGACTTTCAATGTGATCTATGAGTAACACTTATTTTAATCTTTCCTATCAGTTTTTAAAAGAATTAGAATTATCAGAAGATGCTTGCCAAGCTCTGAGTGCATTTTGCAGTTACAAATTCAATGAGTAAAGTTGCTTGTTTTATTTAAGAAAGTAAAAATGCAGAACTTCATCATACTTCCACAGGACTGCTTCTTCTAATTTGTAAAATCACACTGTTCACTGATATGCTTTTAAAGATAATTACAGCTGTAATAAATGTAATGAAACTTGCCAGCAACCTTCTGTTATGTCAGTAAAAATACACGTTTTTTGACTAAACCACCAGTCCCATTTATTTTAAACTTCAGATGTCAAATAAAGAGTGCATTATGAGCTGGGAATAATATGTTTTTCATGTAAAGATTATTTTTATACCACAATGTTCACTGCTTGAATAAAATAATGCAAAAAGATTTCACAAAATGCAATTTCAAAATTTGTGTTCTCTGTTCCTTGTGTGTGAAGCAAAAAAGCCTGTATGCTTTTCCACTCCACTGCGCCCTTAGTAGCGGTAAATAAATCAAGAAAACTTTGAATGCCAGCAAACCTTTGGGGAACATAGCTGTATTCCATTTATTGGTAGGTACCAGCAGTGGGATCCTAACTTTTAGAATGGTTTGACTTGTGATTTGTATGTGGCTGTCCTCTGTCTTTCAGAGAGGAGAATTCTTTGTCAGAGGAGAATAATTTGTCAGCAAAGAGAGATGTCAAACATGGCTTTCTGTATCATCATCATCATCAGAAAGGTCTGATGTGTTATTGATTGAATTTATGTGGGATTTGCTGGGAAGTAAAACTTTATTCACCTGCCAGAGACACAACAGCAGATGATCTCGGGTCATGTAAGTCATGATTGGCAGAAAGTAACTTTCCTTAATTCTTGGACTTTGCAGGCATTCTACAGGTTTTTAACTTGTGGCAAAAAGAGTCCAGGGCCGTACAATACCAAGGACCCCGCTCATACTCAGACATACTTTTGTGGAAAAATACTCCTGAAAATGCACTGGTATTAAATCTAAGACAAATGTCTGATGGTAGATGGATAGAGGCATTGATAAAGGTAGATTGCTAGAAGCCAGGTCTGAAGTGATTTTGACATTGTTTTAATTTCCTGCCCTGGCCTAAATAATCTCTCTTTTTCCTTTCTCTTATTCTTTTGTCCCAAATATCTCACGTACATGGATTTTACATCAATGTAATTGGCTTTGGTGGCCTAAGCTCTCTGGTGGCTGTAAATTTAGTTCGAGATTTATGAGGTTGCGACTGAGATTAGAAACTGGATTTGAGAACAGCATATATCATGCAGAGATATGAATGGATTAATTTCTCAAGAAAATTAGATGGGTGAATTGAAAATGTTTTCTTCTGCTAGAGTAATAGAGAAAGGGGGTTGGTATGCTCAGTCAAAATTATGGCCTCTGAATCAAGTCTTTAATATATTTTTCAATACATGATAATTTTATCTGTCATCACTATCAAATAGCTGTAATGTTATTCACTTAACATCATTCTAGAAACAACTTAACTAATGTCTCTGACAGAGAATTCATCTCGTGTTATTTCTCCAGCTGTATTTTCCTTCTTACAATCCCCAAAATGACTCTAGCACTGACTCCTCCTCCTAAATTACAATATCCAAACAATTTAAATTACTATGTCATGAGATTGGAGTCGTTTTGTATTTGACCTAATTATTAAAATTACTTTTTGCAAACTAATGGCATAATTACTCTTATAATTAGTAAAATAAAGAACCTGTAACTGCTCAGACTGGGAGCAGCTGATATGATCAAGTTTTAAATTGAAAAAATCCAAAATTTTCTTGCCCGTTGTCTGCAGCTCAGTACATTTCAAAGGGAAGGCTGATACATGCCTGCAATGACTGTGTTTAAACAACTAAATCTTGTCTCCACCTTAGCATTTGATTCATTACTCACTGATGAACCTTTGTCCCTACTTGCCCGTTACTAGGAAAACATACAGCAGTGTCTACTACAGATACCAAAACATGCTTGCCCTGGCACTAGTGATACTGCCCTGTGATAAAACAGGAATGGGAGCCTGAGTGAATCTGAAAGAAGGGCTTGATTTAGAGGCTGACCTTCCCAGAGTATAGCTCTGCTAAGCTCACTACCCAGCAGAGCCCTGGGGCAACCATGTCAGGCACCGCTTCCATCACCACTGCAATTTGCTATGGGTGTAAAGCTGGGACCAGGGGGATTAGGAATCTTTTCTGGCTATTCTTTCTCTCTCTCGTTTTTCTCTCTCCTTTTTCTTTGCGCTTTCCATACCATCAGAGGGCTGCCCAGCTTGCTGATGCTCACTGGGACATTCTTGAACAAAGACACCCTGGGATACACTGCTTGGAATATGATCTACATATATTGAGTGCCCATTATACCCTCTTGTACAATTTCCCTCCTGAGAAAATATATCCTTGGTATAATTTTTTTGGCTACTCTGACTGCAGATGATGCAGGCATGCTTGTCTCTCAGATTAGACCTCCTAGGGAAAAGTACATATCCATTTTACTTACTGTATATGACACCTGTTCTAGAAAACCTTTAATGATTATTTGTAGTATAATGCAATACATGGACTTTTTTATTATTGGATGAATGGTGGAACCCCATTCTGCCTGGATTGCATTTGTAACCTTTTATTTTGTTAAGCAGCCAGTGAGATGTTTATATCTCTTATTTTGATGCTAAAGATCCGGAGAGCTTCAGGTGGATGGTATTGTGTTTTACTGAACTTTTCTCTTGATTTGCAGCCCCAAAATGATAGAAAATGTATTTTGAATGTTCAGTTGCATTTCAGCAGGAAAGGAGAACACCAAGACATTGCATCAGTGTTCAATTAGAGTAAACAGAATAACTGATCATAGACATTCTAGTGTGTTAATATTTTGGCCTCAGTACTCACTTATCATGAAGGCTATGTGCATCTTTGCTTTGAACACATGACCAGACAAATCCATAATGAATGACATGGAATTATGCTGTACCCTACAGAAGTATTTTACACATCTCAATTTGTACATAAATGCAAAATGCAAAAAGAATATAAATTCATCAAACAAGAGAGGGAGAATTCTTTAAATACACTTTCTTTTCTGTTAATAATACAGAAAATATTTTCCAAAAGAGTATGTGTAACTCAAAAGGGGCTTAGATCCTTCTAAATCCACAATACAGCTTTTTCTCCTGTAGCTGATTTCATTCAAACATAAAATGACTGACAAATGAGATGTTTTACCCGCATTATCGTTTAAAGGAAGAATGAATAACAAATGTACAATTAAGTTGCTGGTTTGCTTTTTCTTTTCATACTGACATCTTGAATAAGACATACAAAGTTAAATGTTTCTCAAAATCCAAACGATGAAGGAATTGTTACCCTAATTATTAATTAAAATACTTTCTACATCCAAAATATGCAGCAGAAGATGTTGAGGCCTGGACCATCATAAACGGGCATGAAATTCTCTTACACACAAAAGCTGAGGTGTGCTGCCATGACTCTGAGTGAAGATGAGAGTCTCCAAACTATACAAAGACACTTGTATTTGAACAGACCAGACAGGGTAGGTTGGTTCTCCAGCACAGAAAAAGGCAGTGATTGGAAGAGCAATGAGGACACGCGTTGCTTGCCTTCCAAGGTTTTGTGTAGCCATCACAAGGGTAATGTGCCCTAAAGAACTATTTATGGTTAGTGCTAATGGGTTGTCCTTTGCTATGAGGACTTGTATATTGACCACGTCTGGCTACTAGAATTTGCCCTTGGTGGGTTTTGTAAAGATGGAAAACTATGTGCACAAAGAAAGCTCCCTGAGTTGTACCATGGAATTCCATGAATTTTAGACTTTTCTGTAAAATGGTTTGTCTCTGAAATGAGGACAGGCCATTCATACATTGCCCTGAATTTAGCCACTGTAAGTAGGTCTATATGCTGCATTTTCATTAATACACTGGGTTTATGACATATTTTAAATAGAAAACATGTCTGAAATAGATGCTAAATTTCTACACAGAGTGAGATTTGTATTTGAGGAGCAAATTACAATGGAGATATACCTGGAAAGGAGAGCTTTGTCATATTTGTTGTTTTTCTTAATACCTTAAGCACATTTGGTTTTGCTGCACTAAGCTAAATTAAAATCCTCCATAAATGCATAATCATATAATACAGTTGTAAACTTAGAAAGTACAAGTTTTATTTCATCTTGTTGCATACTGTTAAAAATGACCATTGTTATTAGGTGTCAGATTGTAACACATTACAGGGTCCAAGGAGAGTTCACTTGGGACTTCAGTACAGCATTAGCTTATCAGAGACATGTACAAATGTTTTCACTAAGAAGGTAGCCCTTAAAGTCAGGCATGGAAATAGAACTTAATAAGCAAAATAAAGCAAAGACTACAGCAGTCTCGTTTTTTAAACAACATCCAGGTAGCTTTTTCAAGAGGCCATCAAAGCTATAGGTACTCCTTTTTAAACTATCTTGAACTTTAGATTTTTAATTAAGATCAATCTCACTGATTGCAGTAATAAAGTGAAAGGAAGACAAATAGCACTTAAATAACAGTGCTTCCGACTTCCAACTGGAGCAGTAAATATATATAAACAGCATATTAAAACTGCAGATATCAGACATGTACTGATGTCAGATAATGCTTAAGACCTATTCCTTCAAGAAGTTGCTGTGAAGGTTAGGAAACATGCCACTGCCCATCCTGTTCCATGCCACCTCCACTCTCTGCTCCAGGCTATATGTTTCCAGGAATGTGTACTTATGTGAATAAGATACTTCAGTACTTTTTCCCAAAAGACTTGTGGGTTTTAGCTTTAAACAAGATTTAAGCAATTGTTATACTGCAGGCATGCAGAAGCCATGTTTTTGAGGTTCCCCTGCAATAAGAAGGATTAAGTGAGCTTTTATAACTAGGACAATAATGTTTGTTTTATGTGGTCTTTTTACAGCATCTTTCCCTTGACAGCTGTACATTTCCAATGATTTAAAATGGATCTCATGCTTCCTTTACTTCCTATCCTCTTTCATTTTCAACAAAGAAGTCCCTTGTTGTTTCTGTTCCTGTTTCTCTCTGCATGTAAGTGAGTGGAAATGTTGTGTGCCTCAAACCTGTCAGAAAAGTTCATGTCATCAAGAGGATGTTGACATTTTGATCCCAAAGAGACTGCATCTCCAGTCATGTCTTGCAGAAAGGAGGCCCATTGTCTATGACCAGCTCTTGCACATCTCCCCACTCAGGGTATTCCTTCTGTTCCTCTAAAGCTGAATTTAGAACAGTTCACCTGGGAAAATACAGTCACAAAATGGCAAGCTACACTAGCTGCCCCAAGCCATTAAAAGGGAACGTTTCAGTGTCTTCCTCAACAATGCTTCAAACTTCCCATGCATGACTCTGCTATGTAAAAGAGATCTTATGGGCCCTATTAAGTAAAAAAGTGGTATTTTGACCTATGCGATGGCCAGATACAGCAGCACCATTTGCTTCCAAGGGAGCCAAGGAGCCATGCATATCTGCTGTTACTAGCCAAGGGTGGTAAGGATAGCTAGGCCAGGGAGAAGAGCCAGGGAGAATTAATGACTGTTGTCTTTCAGGTGTTATTAATGAGAAATTAATTGGTGGCTTCAGGTATATTATAGCACACTTTTTTCCACTCAGTGAAATCCCTCGAGTAGATTACATTCTAAACTCAGTACCTTGAATTCTCTTCAGGGCATAGAATACAATTTCAGAGGCTAAAACAAAGTTTGCTAGTTTTAAAAATATTCTGTTTTGTAATCACTAGGGAGGAAATCAACTGTTTCCAAATGGAAAATGTATGCAATTTTCCATTTGCAAAGTTGTTTCAAATAATGGAATTATTCAGAGCATCAGAAAGACAACAAAGAGTTAAAAATCCAGAAGATTTTTCCACAATGAAAGATAATGAAAATCAAAGAATATGGGCAGAGAGTAGGACACAGTACTCCTCTCCTCATTCTGTGAATATAAAAGACTGTAGGTAGCAAAGGCTGATGGCCTCACTGTTCCCTTATCTCAATCAAATCAGAATGAGTTTTTTGTACTACTTCTTTCCATCACCAGATTTGTCTAAAAGCCACACAAGGAAGACTTTGCACTGGAGTTTGTTGGTAGCTTATAACTTCTATAGGTCTTGGAGAAGTGAAAGCTTCCAAACATGGCAGAGGAGATAGGGTGACTTTGGTATCACTGTGAGTGCTTTCTGAGAATTCTAATCAAACACAGCCTGACAGGTATCATAAGCTGCAGCATGCAGGGCACCAGAATGTTGTCATGTGGTTCTGAAACAGAGAAAAACCGAGCTGTCTTACTATACCTTTTCCCTTTTGAATTTCTCATTAGTTTTGCATGTAGAAAAACATGTTTAAAAAGAGAGAATATATGTAATTATAGATGTATTTAACCAACACTTAATATTATTGCATAGACAGATTAGATTTTTTTGCATAGACAGGAGACATCCACCTCAGTCTAAAAGGTATGTTAAAAGCACAGTTCACTTCCAGTACTTCAAAATCTTCTGACAACTGAGTGTGTAAAATGTACCTTTGTCACTCATACAGATGGAATTTTGCATTAGCCATGATGCAAATGCCTATGCATTTAAAAATGCATAGGGAGCTCTCGCTCTACACAGGTTTGCCAGGAACTGAAGGTTTGGACATATGAACTTTCCTCCCTATTCCTATCCACGTGGAGAGCAAATCCCATCTTCCCAATGGAAGAATCAGGCAAAAATTCCATAAGCACAATCTCACGTATACCCTGTGCAGAAATAATCCACAGAGAGGACTGTTTGGCTCTCGCTGCACTCTTAGCTGGTCAATCACAATAGCGCCAAAGATTTCTTGCCAAGTCTCACACACTTCTCTGACACAGCTTCTTTCACATTCTTGCTCATTTTCCTCTTATCTTCTATCTAAAAAACCTTAAGGAAACTCACAGAGGGGAAAAAAACTTTCTGTATTTATTTAAATAATATTAAAGCAAGGGTGTAAAATGCCAAGCCTGGACTGCAACTTCAACAAGGCAAAGGACTATTTAAGACAGCTGGAAAAGCCTCAGCAGTTCTTCAGTTCAGTTCCCAGCTCTCTTACAGTGTCTCTTCCAAACTGACTCTGATTCACCCCTCATTTTCTAGCTCCTCAGAAGTCCTCTGCCACACTACCACAGAATCACAGAAAGGTCTATAAAAAAGTGTGTTTTAAAACATATTTTCATAGACTTGTTCATTCATATTTAATTATTATTCAAAGTAGCAGCTAAATTATCCTTGACTACTTTCGATATTGTAATCACCCCATGTTTTGCAGACTCTGGCTGTAAGCTCAACAGAAAAAGGGATCAATTCAAAAGGTTTTTTATTGATTTGAGAACTGGATTGCCTTTATTTGGTTTCATATTGCATCAGAGAGAGTCCTTTGAAATTTGGGGTGAAAACCTGATTTAAGTTGGTATGATGGCACTTGGGAGACACATTTGATGATCAGAAATCTCTCCCCTGCCTCTTGCAAGGGCCAGGGGTCTGATCTCAGGCATTTGACTACCTTGGCCATCCTTCTCAGAATGAAAGCTCAGCTCAGGTATGGTATTTCATGTGGCTGTGGTGTGTCCACTGAGCTGCATTCCAGGGTAGTGGAGTGCTTCTATGCAGTGATGATGAGGATAGAAAGGGTGGATCCTGAGGATCAGATCATCACAGTCTATAAAAAATGTACACAAGGCTCTCAACGCCCCAACCCATGCATAAACTCTTGCTTCTGGAACAAATGACCACTTCAGGGAATGATGCTGTGGAGGAGGGATATGAAGTGTGCAGGGTCTGGGCTGGCCAGGACCTGGGTTTGTAATAAAGATGCTTTTGCAACATTATTATATGCCTGTTTTCTTGCCAGCTTTGAAGAGTGCCAAAATTTGGCCCTAAACATTTAATGAAACCATTGAGATTTAGAATCAGACAAAGCAGAAAAGAATGTAGGAAAGAGAGGAGGGAAGAGGAAGAGAGAAAACTGTACAAAAGGCATCTGATTAAACCAGTGATAATTACTGATATTGTTCCTCTCTGAGCTAGGATCACACTTCAAAATAAAAAGTGGAAGATAATTTTGTTAATAATTTTAATCAGCTTCCTTTTCATGAAGGATCAGAGAACACTAATAGGCTGCTTTCCAAAAGACAGATGATTTGTAACACCATCAACTCAATAACTGAAGACACCTATTCTCTCTTCCATTTTTCTGAAGTAATGGGTTTCTCCATTGGAGGAAAAATAAAGAGAGATTGAAAAGCCTTGATTTGACCTAAATGAAATATATTCTATTCTAGCAGATGCTTTATCCTGTAGTTTTTTTATCTCTCTCCCCACAATGAGCACAACTGTGTTGTTCTGTTTGTTTTCAATCTTTGTTTCCTTTCCTGATACCAGGTTGAAGCCTGGCTGGCTTAAGCTGTTCAGGGTATTATCTGAGAGGAATTTCAAGTTTCCTTGGCAACAGGAGCCGAAAGAAGCTCAGCAGGGGACATTTTTTAAGCGAGCACATTTTGTTTTCCCTTTAACCATTCTTGGTGGGCATCAAGGAGAGAGGAGCTGGTTAGGTTCAGATTAATCAGGTAAACGGTGGTAAATGGAAAGGGATAATGTTTGGCTCAGTTCTGGCAGATTGTCAGAATCTGGCAAACAATGTTAAGCAGCCACTGCTGTTAGCATCCCTGCTGTTTGCCTAGCAAGTATCAATAATCTTTATACCTAGCAAGATTTGAAAAACGAGTGATTACAGTAATTACATGATCCGCATGATTCGATTTAACTTTTATATAGGAACTAATGCCTCCTAGTTTTAAAGGCTACATGACTTATATTAGTGGGCCTTTCTATACAATTGCTTCCTGTCACTGTTTTCTGTTATTGAGAAAAGTAATTTAATGCCATTGCAGGTGTGTTACCAGTTTGGAATAAACATGGTACTCTAAATCATGCATAGTAGAATAAATCATACTCCTGACATTATGTTAACGCTTTGCAAATCTTTGCATTTGTTTTTCTCTAGAGCTGGAGGAAACACAGTAGGAAGCAATGTTGTGAAATCCTGAAGAATTTCATTGTCAGTAGAGTTGCTTGAGAAATTATACTCCTCCCCTTTCAGTATGAAAGGAAACATTAATTTGTTTAAATTTTGTTTTTTTAAAAATTTTTCATTGGAAACATAAATGTTCCATTTTCTTATTGAAAGTTCCTATGTGGAAAGCAGTTCTTTTTTCTTTCACCTCATTTTTCAGTTCAAATACCTTGGAAAAACCCCCAAACAACAATACACTAAAACCCCCATAATAATCAACTAATGGTAGCTTTTGTTTGTAAGAAGAGTTCAGAAGAGTTCTCTCTCTCTCTCTCTTCCTGCTACTGCCACCCCAGTAATTTCTCTGTTTTCTACTACAGCAAATTTTGGAAAACAATGTTTTTCTAGTTGCTGAATGCAGTTTGGAATTATAGTAGTTATTCTCCTCTTTCAACCATATGCAAATTTGTTTTCCAGATTCCACAAGATAATCCTTTTTTTTGTTTGTTTTGGTGGGGGGAGGAGGGTGGAATGTTTATGATTGAAAAGTTCATGGAAAAAAAATCCTTTTGTGTAAACTTTCCAGCACTGGTGTCAGACAGAGGCAGGGGTTCTTTTGTTTATCTTAAAAGTATGAGCAAAGTTTTGTCCATCTTTCTAGAGGTTCTCATGGCTTATAAGCAGAACTAAAATAAAGTAATGAAGCACTCCAGCTTTTCCTTTAAATTCTCATCAGAGCTATTATACTTGACACTGAGGCAAAATTTTGGCTTCACAGTCTGTGCTTTTCTATCTTGGAATGTGAGGACTGGGACACAAAATGCCTATTCCTTCTTGGCTCCTCTGTGAATCTGATTGTTTTCACTCAGTTTGAATTCTTTAGCATTTGAAGAATTTTACTAATATTATTGTATTATAAAGCTGGGGACTTTACTGAATGGGTTAACTGTCTTGTGCCTTGTGGAGTGTCCCACCACCAAGTGTACTTCCCAGAACATGCTGCTTCCCGGTGTCATTGCTCCTGCTAAGGATGTGGGGAGATGAGCTTCATGATTATTAGCAGAGGCTGCATGATGTATTTTGTGTGTGTCTAATAATAGTAGGCAATTGCTGTTATATAATTTTTATTTTTCTATTTTTCTAGTGATCATTTATTCAAATGGAAAAAAATTGGCATATTTTGTAGTTGCTGAGACATAGCTCAATTGTAGCTCGTTCAGCAGTAGAGATTGCTTAGATGATGCCCAGATGCCTATTTTTGTAGCAAATATTTTTATTACATTTCAGATCCCTGTCCCAGGAGTTTTTGCTGCACTTAAAAACTGATCTGCCTCAGGTCAGAGCCTGATATATCCTATTAAGGACACTCCGCTAAAGAGAATACTTCTCGCTGACACAGAGGCTTAACAGATTAATGAATTAGTCTGTAATACCTTCTCCTTCTAAGGGCCAGTTCAAGTTCTGCTGCTGTTACTTTGATTAGCACTATCTCCTCTGGTGCTGAGCCAGACAATTCTGTGTATTGACTGTGCTGGCATTTCTTACTGCTTTGAGAGAAGCAGAGAAAGAATCCTGCCCTATGAAGTTTGCATCGACCCAAAATTAAAATTGTAAACATAACGAAAGAGTTGTATTCTGGAAGGAAAAATGGGGTTGTTAATGGCATGGAACAACTAATGTTGTATCCAGCCCATCCTTCTTCCTTTAAATATATAACTTTGCTGGTATAAGTTGTTGAATATACTTTATATCAGCAATAATCCCTCGAAAGTTGGTCATTTCATGGCATTATTGATATTGCAATCCACAGTAGTTTATGCTATTAACTGCCCTCTGTTTACATCAGGTTGTTAATCAGAGACCAGCCATTAAGTCCTGGCAACACATGATTTCTCTAGGGTTATTGCTAACATTTCTGCTGCATCAGGAAGGTTTTTCTGGCTTACCTCAGCAATGAGGAAGTCTGTAGCTAGTCAAGTGTGTTTTTGCATGCAACTGTCACTGCAACTGATGGGAATTAATATGAAAGGTAAAATCTAATAAAGAAAACATTACTTAAAATCCACTCTTCAATCCAATACTAAATATTGAAAAAAAACACCCCAGGATTCTAGAGTACACAGCTCTGATTATGATTGACCTACTCAAGATTATAAATGGCAAGCTGGGCAATATAATATCCCATTCTGCTTCACTTGAATTGTCATCTTTAACTAAAGACGTTCTATGTCCCACATGACATTTATCAGCAAAATTTCTCTCACAGTCTTGAGGTGGGGCGGGAGAGAAAGACTGGGAGCAGTGTTTTGGCTGTCTATTTGCTGTTTTCCCCATGCAGATTTGCAGCATTTAGGGATTGGCCCATGCAATTCTTTTGTACATTAGCTGATCTTAGCTCCAATGCCAGGATTTTGTGAATGTTTTAAGCAGACTTCCACCTAGGAGGCACTCTGTGCCCTGTACTATCACTCTGAAAAGCAGTCATTCTGGCCCTGAAAGCAGGATTTTATTAAGAGATTTTGTATTTAGTTGCTGGGACGTAACCTACTGTTATCCCCATTTTACAGATTAATTCTGGGGTATAATAACCATCATTCAATAAAAAAATTCAGAATCACAGAATATGCTTAACTGGAAGGGACCACAAGGATCATCAAGTCCAGCTCCTGCCCTGCACAGCACCATCCCCAAAAGTCACACCATGTGCCTGGGAGCATTGTCCGCATGCTTATTGAGCTCTGTCAGGCTGGTGCTGTGACCACTTCTCTGGGGGGCCTGTTCCAGTGTCCAGTCACCCTCTGGGTGAGAATCCTTTTCCCAATATCCAACCTATGTCTCCCCTGACACAGCTTCAGGCCATTCCCTCAGGTCCTGTCACTGGTCACCAGGCAGAAAATAGATCAGTACCTGCCCCTCCTATTCCCCTCACAAGGAAGTGTCTTGGCATGCCTAGAGTTTTGTTCAGCAATATATCAGGAGCCTTATGCCTAAGTAGTGTTTTTTGGGAAACCTTGTCTAATGTGTGGAGACATCTCAAATGCCTTTGGCATATAGAGTTTCAGGTGGAAATGCTGTAATGAAGTGTGAGTGTGCTCCTGGTGATTTCTTATCTTCTATCAGAGACTTTTTGAAGCTCAGAGAAGAAATATCTTTGTATTTCAGTCTTCTGTGGAGCTTGCAGTGCTGAATATGCTCAGAGCAAGCCTTTCTTACTCGTGTTGTATAAGACCATGGTGGGTCCTGCTGTCACATCCATGAATCAGTGATTGGGTGAGTCATCTACAACTTTGGTTCCCTGGAGCCTATTTGGCCTGGGGGGCCCTCCAGACACACCATCCATGACTCTATTTCCCACAGCAAGGCTGCCCTCAGTGCAGGTGAAACAGAATCCACCCCTCATGTTTATCAGCCACTGTAGAGGGATGCACTAGATATGCACATTCACAAAAAAAAATCATGGAGATGTAATAAACTTTCCCCAGGTGCCCACTTACCTCTGAATTCTTCTATTTCTTTACTACTAATTAAGACAGTTAAAAAAATCAAAACTGAAACCCCCAATTGCATCTGCGTTAAACATGGAAGAATCTCTTCTATTGCATCAGTCAATCCATGTCACTAAAATTTTCTTATAGAAATTAGTCGAGTCACAATCTGAAAGAAGCTGATTTCAGCTTCAGAATCTGAAAGACTCTGAAGTCAGAATCTGAAAGAAGTGGAAACACTCCACTGAGAAGAGCCCTGTTTTTTTCCCAGGAGTGGTGTGACTGATGACAGTGTAAGGTCATACTCTGTGCTTGCTTGGAGGAAGACATGGCTGCATTTTAAAAGGCTGGAGCTTTGGTCTGACTTTGCTTCAGTAGAAGTCAAATCACACTTATATTTGTGATGCACAAGGGTGAGAAAGGGATGGGAGCATCTATCATATAAGGGGAGGCTTAAGGAACTGAGACTGTACAGCACTGAGAAAAGAAGGCTCAGGGGATCTTACCAATGTGTATAAAGACCAAACAGGACATGGATGTGGGCTGAAGATGGAGCTGAGCTCTTTCCAGTGATGCACAGTGACAGGACAAGGGGTAATTTGGCACTGCTGAAAAAACCAAGAAATTACATTTAAATGAAAGATAAAGCTTTTTCTGTGTGAGCACTTGGACACAGGAACATAATATAATATTTATGTCCAGAGAAATTGTAAAGGTATTCAGAAGCTATGGGGGCATGGTCCATGAGCACCCTGTTCTTCCTGACACTACTCTGAGCAGGGATGTCAAATTAAGTGATCTCCTGAAATACTTAACCAGACTCAAAGATTCCATAATACTATCATCTTAAAATATTATTCTAGGATATAAGTTCATATTTTCAATTATTTTACACATTTATACATTGCTGTGTTGCAGTAAACTGCATACAGATAGACTTTTGATTTCCAAAAATGACTCTCAATGCTTATGTATTCATAGATACATTATTTAGTTAGTTACCTTTTATTTAGTTATTCTTATTGCATACTTTTACATAGAACTGCAATTTTTTAGACATATCTAAGTGTACAAAACCTCAGCATAAAATTAGTCTTAGCTAATTAAAAATTTCCCTAAAATTTTGATCTCTTTCTTTCACCAGCCCTTTAAAACCAGTTTTTCAAATAAACAAAGCATTATGTTCCCCTACTTAGGAACCATTCTTTTATGCTTCACCTGCTTTTCCTTTTTATCCTCTTCTTTCTTCGTCTTGACATTTATCTCACTTCATCCAAAAGCTTTGATTTTCATATCCTGCATTTNTTTTTTGTTTTAGTTTGTGTTTGGATGCTTGGTTGCTTGGCAGATTTGGTTTTGGGGAGTGGTTGCAGAGGGCACAAGGGTGTTTAATTTTCAATTCTTTTCTCTCCTCTCCTCTCCTCTCCTCTCCACAGCAATTGCAAAGCAGAACCCATGCAGAAAAAGTCCCAATCTGTGCTTTGTCTTGGGCAGCTACCAGTCCCAGGGGCTGTGTGGATCTCAGGGGTTTTGGTATTTCATCTCCTCTTTACCTGGGGGCACACACAACTCTCTAACAGCCTGTGCAGAGTGAGAAATATTCAGTAAGGTTAGGTTTTTTTTCTTGTCCTTGGTTTTTTTTTTTTTTTTTTTTTTTTTTTTTTTTTTTTTTNCAGAATCTGAAAGACTCTGAAGTCAGAATCTGAAAGAAGTGGAAACACTCCACTGAGAAGAGCCCTGTTTTTTTCCCAGGAGTGGTGTGACTGATGACAGTGTAAGGTCATACTCTGTGCTTGCTTGGAGGAAGACATGGCTGCATTTTAAAAGGCTGGAGCTTTGGTCTGACTTTGCTTCAGTAGAAGTCAAATCACACTTATATTTGTGATGCACAAGGGTGAGAAAGGGATGGGAGCATCTATCATATAAGGGGAGGCTTAAGGAACTGAGACTGTACAGCACTGAGAAAAGAAGGCTCAGGGGATCTTACCAATGTGTATAAAGACCAAACAGGACATGGATGTGGGCTGAAGATGGAGCTGAGCTCTTTCCAGTGATGCACAGTGACAGGACAAGGGGTAATTTGGCACTGCTGAAAAAACCAAGAAATTACATTTAAATGAAAGATAAAGCTTTTTCTGTGTGAGCACTTGGACACAGGAACATAATATAATATTTATGTCCAGAGAAATTGTAAAGGTATTCAGAAGCTATGGGGGCATGGTCCATGAGCACCCTGTTCTACCTGACACTACTCTGAGCAGGGATGTCAAATTAAGTGATCTCCTGAAATACTTAACCAGACTCAAAGATTCCGTAATACTATCATCTTAAAATATTATTCTAGGATATAAGTTCATATTTTCAATTATTTTACACATTTATACATTGCTGTGTTGCAGTAAACTGCATACAGATAGACTTTTGATTTCCAAAAATGACTCTCAATGCTTATGTATTCATAGATACATTATTTAGTTAGTTACCTTTTATTTAGTTATTCTTATTGCATACTTTTACATAGAACTGCAATTTTTTAGACATATCTAAGTGTACAAAACCTCAGCATAAAATTAGTCTTAGCTAATTAAAAAGTTCCCTAAAATTTTGATCTCTTTCTTTCACCAGCCCTTTAAAACCAGTTTTTCAAATAAACAAAACATTATGTTCCCCTACTTAGGAACCATTCTTTTATGCTTCACCTGCTTTTCCTTTTTATCCTCTTCTTTCTTCGTCTTGACATTTATCTCACTTCATCCAAAAGCTTTGATTTTCATATCCTGCATTTTCCTGGTACACCTTAAAGTTTTCCCTTGACTGGGCTACTGCATTTATGCATTTGTAGACCATACTGAAAAACTGGCATTTTAGCAGACAATATTTAATCACAACTGGATTAGAAGAAAAAGTGAACACATTTTTTGGTTCCAGAACTAAATAGTGACTGGAGACCAAATNTTGGTCAGGGGCAGTAAAACCTTGAGTAAAAAACAACACAGAAAGAGACTTATCGGGTATTTATGATAAGGCTTTATTATATCCATACTATTAATCTTACCGGTTTTCATAAGCTGTTTTAGAACACAAAAAATTTTGCTTCACAGCTGGATTGTTTTCCCTCTATAATATAGCAGTACTTCAACACTTTTACTCATTTCTCTTTCTAGTTTCTGTTCATCTCACTCACCTGTTGTGGAGATAGCCATTTTTGTTTTCTGTCTTACCACAGTCTACTTCCCCTGTGTTGCTTAATATAGCCTCCAGCTTGTCTCCACTCTGTCTTCTGCCATGAATATTTGAATGGTCTTTACTTCTCATCGATCTCAAACCCATCAACTAGAAATGGAAGGTGTTGACAACATTTTCAGTTACCCTCTTAAAGTATATTAAATCTTTTCATAAGCTGATCTGCTTCAAAAGCAGGCTGTTGGAAAACAAGCTATTACACATCTAGAACTTGGCTTTAATTTTCTTTCCATCATTTTTCTGGTTAAGTCATCCTTTTCATTAATGCACTCAAATACAATTGGAAATAAGTTACACTGTGAATGAAATCACTGCTATAGATCTCATCTGTTCTCCAAAAGGATCATTTAATAAATGTTTTTTTTTTTTTACGTTCCTGTTAATTTTAGAAAAAACACCTACCAAAAGTTTCTAAAACACTGTTGAAAAATATGCTCATTCACAACCCAAAATACAAAATATCAGCAGATTTTATGTTTAGTATTCATGTTTTGAATCTTCAATATATGTCTAAAAGGCATAGGCTGTTAAACATAGGCCCTTTGGAAATTATGGATATCTTCAGTATAATTCTCCTTTTAAAGGACCTGTTCTGCCAAGCTCGGTTAGTCTCTGATATTTGTCTGCTTTTGCTCCAGCACATTTCAGTTCCATCCATTCCTGTAATTTCCAAGTTATGTATGTTTCAAATCTTTCACTGTCTTGATTTCAGAAAATGTTTAAGGCCAAGATTAACGTCCTTAGTCAGAGGTTGTTCAGACATGTTCAAAAGGTGTCTCTGGCAAGTGTTTTAAACCAGAATTTTGTTAACAAGCACTGTGGTGTTTGCTGTCTGATGTAGTGTGTCACATGCTTCTTACAGTGCCAGGCCAGGTCCATGTATGTTCTCATGCCCCCAGAACGAGTTCACCCAGCCATCATCTAAAACTTCTGTTCCATCACAGTTCTTACAACTCCTCATCTTTAAACTATGGAGAGGTTTGAGTAAATGGAAGTATAGGCAAGTTTGGACAAACTATTTTTTTGTCTTCTCTTTTGACTCACTTTAATTATGTCTGGTATTAGATAGAAGATGTTCAAAACAGTGTGATCTTTTTGTATATTCCTTTACAGTTTCAGTTTCTCAGAAAAGCTGTGATCATTAATTTCCATTTTTTATCTAATTTTGCTGTTTTAAAACTGGATGTTATAATTGTTTGTTATTTTTCCGTGTGGGCTAAAGTTATATAAGAGTTCATATGTTGACCTAGCTGGCAGCCTGGAGATATGGTAGGATGTCTCCTGTGGTAGGAATGGAAGGCTGTTTAGGAAGAGCAGGCAGGGGAGATTAGAAGGGGTGTCACCCTTTATGTCAGTGCCCAGCTGGAGTGCATGGAGCTCCATTTGGGATGGGTGAGGAGAAAATATGGGTCAGGATTAAAGGAAAAGCAAGGACAGGTGACATTATAGTGGGATATGCTACAGACCATACAACCAGGAACACTAAGTAGATGAAGCCATATAGAGACAGATGGGAGCAGCCTCACTTTCACAAGCCCAGAGCCTCGTGGGGGACTTCAAACGCCCTATATCTGTGGGAGGAACAATTCAGGAAGTTCGTGGAATGCATTGATGGCAAATTTCTTCTGCAAGGGACAGAGGTGCCAGCAATGAGAGGTGCTATGTTGGACCTTGTTCTCACCAACAAGCAGGAGCTGGTGGGGAATGTGAAGCTCAAGGGCAGCCTGGGCTGCATTGATAACAAAATGGTGGAGTTCAAGATCCTAAGCTCAAGATCCAACAAGCTCACTACCCTGGATTTCAGCAGAGCAGACTTTGGCCTCTTTGGTGATCTGCTTGGTGGAGCAGCACGGGATAGAGCCCTGGGGGGAGGAGTCGTCCTTAGAAGTGTGTAAATATTCAAGGATCACCTCCTCCAAGCTCAGGAGTGGCACAGCGCCACGAAGATGAAGTCAGGATGCCTGCATGGATGAACAAGGAGTTTTTGGACAAATTCAAGCCTGCAGAAGGTGGAAGCAAGGACCTGTACCTTGAAGAAATGCAGACCAATTGTCCAATCAGTCAGGAATCAGGTTAGGAAAGTTAAAGGTCTGATAGAATTATATCTGGCCGGGGACATCAAGGTTAAACACTAAAGCTTCTGTAAGTAAATCAGTGCTGAAAGAAAGACTAGCCCTCCTCCAGAAGGAAACAGATGTACTTACCTGGGATATGGAGAAGGCTGAGGTACTCACTGACTTTTCTGCCTTGGTCTTCGCCAGAAAGGGCTCCAGCCACATCATCAAAACGGCAGAAGCAGAGGCAGGGACTGGTAAGATGGAGAACCACTCCCACTGTAGGACATCAAGTTTGAGACCATCTAAGGAACCTGCAGCTACATAAGCCTGTGAGACAAGGATTTGCCACAAACACCCTTTGGCAGCCTTTTCCAATGCCTGACTCTCTTCATGGGGAAAAAGCTTATTCTTATATCCAGCCCAAACCTATTTAGCTTCAGTTCATGCCTGCTCTCTTATCCTCTAGCTGTTCAACCCTGTGAAAAGTCTGGTTTCACTTTCTTGGTAATGTCCCAGCAGGCAATGGAGGATGCTGTTAAGCCCATCCCAAAACCATGTGCTCTCCAGGCTGCAGCTGCTCAGATTGTTCAACCTCTCCTCAGAGGGCAAGTATGCCCACCCTGAATATCTTTGTGGTCGTTTTTTGAAGTAATTTCAATATCCTCATGTCATTATCAAAATTGCTATTGATCTGGTTCTCAAGTTTTGGGTACCTTTATGGCTTCCTGGCTTCATCTTGGGACAGCAGGAAGAAGAATTGTACAGAAGAAAGGCTGTAACCTCATGTCCTCTCTGCTGCTGTCACTGTGCAGGTCTCCCTCTGCTAAGTCATTTGTGCTGTGGCCTCACTGAAGTACAGGCCTTCGTGTCTTCATGGAAATACCATGATCCTCCAGGTTTATTGGCCTCACTAATGTCAGGCACAGCCTTGGATATCAATATATGCCATTCACTATATTTTCTCCTGATGCTTTCCTGCACTGGTATTTCCATTCATACTTCATTCATATCAGATTTTGTATTTCCGTCACGGAGCTCTGTTATAAGCATTGGCACATTTATCACCCAAGAATTAAGCAAAAAAAAGGGACAATTTCTTAGATAGTCCACAAAATGTAGGGAAGAGTAGACTTGTGTCTTCTTTGTATGTATGAGGTCCCGATTCCACTTTTTTGTCTTGATGCTTGTATAAAGTGTTGGAACTTCCCCCTTGGGAATAATGGAGGACTGCTTCCTAGAGTGTGACCAATCCACTAAGTGCAGGAGATTGAACCAGATTCTTGGCATTGATAGGACTGCAGAAAGGATGTGATAAAATAGAACATTCACACTTGTTGATGTTCCACTATAGCTTAAGAAAGGGCATGACTTTGAGGTCAATTTTTTGAAAGAAGGAGGAACCTGAGCCTCTTCATAGAGACTCCAAAGTGCTCTGCTTTCCAGTCTTTTCCATACAGTTTGTAGTATTCATTAAGTTACTCTCTGACTTCTGAACTGTAAGTGAAAAGGTAATCGCTAAAATATATAAATATGATCATATGTATAGACAGACAGAATAGTTCTAATTTATTAATAATGTTGCTGCCTGTTAGATTTCTTTATCTTTGCTTTGACTTTATTCTTCCTCATACTGAGCTAGGCAGACACAAGCTGAAAGTCTGAGCTCATGAGGCATCAGTTCCCATTTTGCTGTTATGAATTTGGATAATTTTCAGAAATGCTGTTTATGCAAAGTGACCTTTTAATCCATTTCAGTTTAATTTGGTGTTATTGCGTGTCATCTTCCTGATTTTGAGACTGTTTTCAATGTTCATGATAAAGTGTATTTGCCTGATGGAAATATTGGGAAATTTTCATTCTGTTTTCAATTAGAGGTAAACAGGAATCAAACTTCTGTGTCTCAATATTTCCTCAATTTTGAGGAAACTTAAATCAGAGTCAAAATCTGAAGCTCTCTCTTTTTTTTGGAAACTTTACTGTTGCATACTGACCTGCTTTTCAAAGTGGTGATCGTCAGTGTGATTCCTATCAGTAGAAATAAGAGAGACAAATTCTGGTATTTTCCCCTGAAAAATGAGTGTGGATTTTTAAAAAAATGATTTTATATTAAAATTTTGCTTAGGAAGTCATCACACAGAGAGAGCTTCTAAGTAAATAACATCTGAATTAACTTCCAGAATTTTTAGAAGGGATGAAGTCTGTGAAGGGTAGTTAGTTTTGTTCACTGTCACACCTACATTTTCTGAAAAAATATAGATTCCTTTTCATTATACTCAGCAAAAGGGAAGGGTTGGTGTAGTGGAAATGATACAGGTACAATTTCTCCTTTAGATTAATTGTAATTGTATGTTGAAATAGGTGAGCCAGTTTTGAAGAGGTGAATCAGAAACCAAAAATCAAAGTCAGATACAGAGGACATTTTCCAGTATAGTATGAGAGCATGAACATATTGTTTCCACAGAGTTTTATTGGATCTGGCCACCAGCACACATGAGATTGCCTTTCACATTTGTCTATAGACTTTCCCAACTAGGAAAACAAGTGGAAACTGTCTATTTCAGGTTATTTCCAGAGCACGCAAATGCATGCCTACATAAAGAAGAAACCATTTTCAGTGTACAACTATCCTACAAAAATTAGGAATTATTCTATGTATTTTTGAGTGCTGTCTCCCAGTATGCAAATTATTGCTTGACTGTTCACATATAAGCCCTACAGTACTCTTGTAGCCTTAAAGGTATCTGAAGAAAAGACTCATATCCTACCATTCCTCTCTTTTTGAAATTGTAAGGAAAACTGATTATTAGAAAGATGGCTATAATTGTTCCATGCCAACTCAAATTCTGTGGGATTTAAAATTTTGGAATTTTTAAGGCCTGGTCAAATCAAAGGTTATGCAAATTAAACCTCATGTCTATTTTCACAAATCAGAGCAAGAGGTAAGAAAGTTTTTCTATATTCTGCCCAAAGTTTACTATTTTTAAACCTATGAAATTTGATTGCAGCTGAAGATATTACATGTAAAATCTTCAGCTTCCTTCTTTTCTAAAGTGTTTCATGTCAAAGGAATGGATGACAAATACTGTCCCTCAGACAAGGAGGTCATTTTGGGGCACAAACTCATTAACATAGTAAAAAGAGCTTTAAATGAGTTTTGAAAGCCCACAGGGCAAAAGTCCAAAGGCAAATTAAAACCCAAACAGCAGCAACAATTATTGATCTAGTCATTTGGATGAAATCTGAAGATGAGCAGAAATCACATGTGCTGCTGAAGAGACAAGAATGAAAATACCAGGGCAAACTGCTGAGAGAATCTATATACAAGATGCAAGTATTCAGTGGCTCAAAGATTCAATCAAAGATGACATAAAGAGTGGCAGAAGATGAAACATAACATCAAATTACAATGCCGGTGGCAGAAGACTGCAGCTTGTATACAAGTCAAGAGATGGAAAAATTTATAGGTGCTATTATATACATTAAAGATAGTCATGGAGATTGAATTGTATGGTCATTTAAGGTTTTTCCAGCTATAATATTTTTGGATTTTGTGTTTCTGTAAATCGACTTGAGCCATTAGACTTTGGTGAAAGAATGAATTCATATGCTTTTTATATCTAAGAATGTGAGCTTGCTTTTTTTTTTTTTTTTTTTTTTTTTTTTAAAAAATTTTTTTTAAAAA
>VXBB01020157.1:0-32628 GCA_013399915.1 Illadopsis cleaveri | reverse complement strand
TTTTTTTTTTTTTAATTTGAAGAAAATTTCTTCAAGCAATTTTATCAACCCCACTAGATAAACAACCAGGCTGTTTTGATGTGGCCCAGTAGAGGGCAATGACGCCTATACCCAGTAGCTGTGCTGGTACACACTGCATAAACAATCTTTAAGTTATAGTGAGAATAATCACACCACACCCCACCTTAACCTTTCAGACATCTGGTTAATTAGGCAGAACTCCAGTTCATACATGCTATCCCAAGGGAACATGTTACTGTATATTTTCCTTTTTAATGTACAGCTGCAGTACTAAGTCAGGCTTGGTTTCCATGTATGGGCCTAGGAGCCTTAGTGAGCCCATATACTGTGGATAACTGGTTTAGCTTGAATAAGGTAAGCTTGAAAGTATTACATGAATATCACTTCTATGATTGAAAACATTCTAAATATTGCCTATTGCTGGAAATGTTGCCCTGTGACTGAGCCAGTGGCAACCTCCATCATCTAATTCTCTCCAGTGAAGATTTATTTTCCTCTGAAGACAGGCTGAGAGACTTGTAGTTGCTCAGCCTGGAAAAGAGAAGGCTCCAAGAAGACATTATAGCACTTTCCAGTACCTTAAAATGGTTACAAGAAAGCTAGAGAGGAATTTTTGACAAGGGTATGAAGTGATTGAACAAGGGGTAATGGCTTCAAAGTGAAAGAGGGCAGATTCAGGCAACCTGTGAAGAAGAAATTATTTACTGTGGGGGTGGCGAGGCACTGGCACAGGTTGCCCAGAGAAGCTGTGGATGCCCCATCCCTGGAAGTGTTCAGGGCCAGGTTGGATGGGGCTCTGAGGAACCTGGTCAAGGGAAAGGTGTCTCTGCCCCTGGAAGCGGGGTTGGAACTGGATGACCTTCAAGGTCCTTTCCAACATAAGCCATTCTATGATTTTAGGATTTTCTTACTATTTTTTTTTTTAGCGTTTCTTTAGCATGGTCTGTCTCCTAACGATTTCACCATTAAATCAGTCATAAATAGGTGAGTATTAGGTAGGAACTATTTGAAGTAAGGTAGACGGATAGTATTTGTCTACGTAGGTCATAAACTGTTCATTTTGGAAATATTTCCTTTAATATTTAAAAAAATTTCCACTCATATTCATGCATATCTGACCTCTACTATTCTTGTTGATGTAAGCTAGGTTCACTCTCTATACTACCCTCTCTACTGTCTATTAAGGCAATAAACAAGATACTAAGATATCAAAGGTACATTTTATAATTAAAGCCATAGTCATCTAATGCACCTTCACCTTGTCTTTCCTTGCTGTGTTAAATCCAAGATAAAGTACAAGTTTATCAGAGTATATCAGAGTAGATCCTTCAATCATGCCTTGATGTAGGTAATTATGGAAATTTATGTATTTTATGTTGCTTGAAACTTTAACAAAGTTATCAAGATATTTTATATAGGAAGCTAAAAGTTCATCCAGATTCTCAAAGGTGTAAATTATGTATTGATGCTTACATTATGATATACATGGATTATTATTCAAGATCTGTGTTAAGAAGCTTGTACTCTATTCCACTACAATGACTGGACAAATAACTTTAGGAGGCCTCATTATTCAGCAATTACGGTTGGTGAGTGTACTTAACTCTTAACTCTGTACAGAAATGGATGAAAGGACAAAATCCCTGACCTGAATATTTTGCAACCTATTATTTGACAAATATTATGATCAGATGGAAAAAGGAATTAGACAGAGGGGTATGGAGAAAACTATAGAGGGATTGTCAAGATTCTGATCATATGATGACACATTCTAATCATGTGCATGTGTTGACACTTTTAGTAAAAAAATATTTGGGAGGGGTTTTGTGGTGTTTCAACTGAAAAGGGTTTTGGCAAAGTATTGAAGGTAGGTTCTAAGAGAATAGAATTAACAGTTAAGGTGTAGGAAAAGAGATCTGGGGAGGCAGGAATTAATAGGATGGTTATAATTTGCAAGTAGAAAGAAAAAGGAAAGTAAATATAAAGGAAGACTATGGATTTACCTAAGATTCATTCACAGCAACTCAGGTTATCATTGCGCTGGGATAAACTTGCATCTCCTCCATCTCACAGAATTTGAATTATAACGTTTACACGAACAATGAGAAACAGTGAGAACAATGAGAACAATGAAAAAAAGCAGAGGCATTAAAGTGAGTTTTACTTGAGGTTACCTCAATAAAGAATGATTTGTCATACTTAAAATAATTCCTTATTATTAGCTGTGTGGTAATTTTAATGCTATTCAAGTGACTTGGGACTTTGGCGGTGGTGTTTTATTTTGCTTGCTTTTCTACTGTGAATACATAGAGGTCATTTTTGATCAGTCTTTGAAAGGTTGAAGATGCCTGTGAAACCCAGTTTCTAGAGTAGTCTCCTTCTGTTTGAAATGGGTAATATATACTTTATTGTTTAAAATAGAAATGAGTCAAGCAAATCATATGTTTATTATTTCCAGAAAGTTTTTTAAAGGTCTGAGGAGTTTTTTTTGTTCTGTCTAAAGTTATATTAGACAGAATTTCCACACAGCTACTGCTAACCTGAATAAAATCTGTAACTTCTCATCTAAATTTATCATGAGTTTTTAACTATTTCACAGAAATCCAGTAATGTTTTACAATGAAAATTGAGTTATGGCTTGGGATTCAAAGTGCTCTAAGAATTTATTAAATTATTTATGAATTCAAGATGGTGTGAATGTATCTATATGATATTCAAAACACAGCCTTTTGGAAAAAGTCCATAATGCTCCATGACATAACCCTGATTAGCAATTCAGAGGATGACAGATTCTTGACTGTGGGATGCTCCAGTCCTGATGCAGCAGGCTGGCTTTTGTGTCCTGCTTAGTGTAACACACTGGGACAAGTTAGTCATGTCCAGATATGGAAAATTATGGCAACTGAGATGTGGTCCATTTTCTCTAAATTAGATATTGTTCTTCAGATTTCTGCATAGTGTCCTGCCAATAAGCCAAGCCTGGTTGTCTCTGATTTAAGTAGTGACATGCTGAAAACCTTGTGGGCTTGTGATAATGACAATCCTGGCTTTTTGGCACACTGGGTTTGCTTTTGTTCTTATTTTAGCATGCATTTTTTAAGTCATGACTGTGCATGTTACTTTTCAGTGTAGGTGTGGAGCATCTCTAAGTGTCTTAATGTGCTGAGATAAAGAAACATGTCCCAGAAATGGCATTTTGAGTCATGTTTCACTCATTTTAAGTATGAAAATGAGTACTTTGGTGCCTGAAAATTTGTTGATTTATTCAGACTCGTCGAGTTAGTGATAACTTAAATGTTTACTTCATGGTGGATTTATATTTTCTTAAAACAGTCACATTGCTCTGTCAATCTAAATACTGTGTGGGACATATTGACAAGATTTATCTTTTCTGATCTATCTTTAGCCTTTCACAGATTACATTATGAGATGAAGGACATGGAAAAAAAAAAAAAAAAAGAGTGCAGTCTGTCCTAGCTAGTTTATACCTTTTCATGTTGTTTTCTGTGGATTATCCCTATTGTCTCAAGTGTCATCCTATATGACTTCCAGTTTTGGAAACTCCATTCTCATTCCCTTTGTTTTGCTGTGCATTAAGGGTTCCAAAGGCATGGCTCAGATTTCTAAGTCTTACAAGAAAAATATTGAATTCAGATTTTTCCAAGTAAAAAGGCCTTAACATTTATTTATTTGTATGTTTAAATAAACACATATTTTGTTAATCATCTGGGATTTTGGTTCTTTTATTTGCAAAATTTCTACAATTGAACCTTCATATAGAATGCCAAAATATGTAACTGGTTTTTAAAATTATTAGTTTTTTACAAATCTATAAAACTTTTTGTTATAAACTTTATTAACAAAAGCAGTAGTTAACAGATATAAAAATAAGCAAGTTACATAACCATGGCAGGCTCCTGCAGTCTTTAGCTTTTCCCCACAAATGACATACACAACATTCTTGGCTGGAGCTTTATTCAAAACACATTTCAAAGGCACAACTGTAAAACATTAGACCCTTCCAAACAGCAAATTGACTAACAGGAAGAAACAAGACAGACCTGCTATGTAAGGCAAAAGAAGTCTCCACCTAACCAAAATTCTAGTTTCCAAGAAAGCTATCACCTATAGAAGTCAGAAAGAGATCATTCTTCCCTTAAATTCACTTTCTAACTTGAGATAACCAGTATAAACCAACGTGATATAAAATGGCTTTATACAGTCTGCATTCCCCTGCTTATATCCCTCTTTTCATCTGTTGCATTCATGTCTCTGCTGAAAATCTTCCCAAGTTACGACATCAGTGAAGATTATAGTCAACCTACAATTCGACTTCTGAATGAAATCATAGTAATCTTCTAGTCTAAAGAGCATGTTCACACCCAGGAATATGGGCAAACTGATGTTCTAGCATGAGGCAGACCACCAGTATCTTAGGTTTTAATGTCTTCATATTTACTTTAGATTTGTGGTTAAATATTGGTGCACACATATTCATTCAGAATTGAAACAGCCTGCAAAATAATTCCTAATTTTTCCTCTTTCCTGCCTCTTAATGCTGAGTGATAACTTTTTGTCCAGCTTGTTAGCTTTTTATTTGACAGAGCTAATATAAATAGTGAGGGAGGGGTGAGGAAGTCAAAAATCAGTCAAACAAAATACTGAATCTTCTCTACATCTCTCAAATTTTTCAGACCTTCCACTTGAACTTAATTAGCTTACTGCATTTTTAATTACATTGTGGCCTTGCTAGAATTCATAAGCATTATCTGAACAGATAAATTTGGAATAGGAAGATTTTCAAAGGATACATGGACATTAAAGTGGGATTGGTGTCTTGGTGATTAAAAACCGTCTCTTTAAGGGAGTATTGAACTTTTGCCACTAGAAGGCAATTAAGGGAATAAGGTGCTACCATCTTTGTACTTATGTCCATTTACATGAACATGACCACTAACAGCAAACTTTGAGCTGCACTGAACTCAACCCAGTAGCAATTCTAGCTGAATAACTGCTTTGCTATTGATTATGATGCTGATTTACTTAAATGAATTACTTAAACTCATATTGAAATTTTTGTCAAATGCTGTTGGGAATTTTTCCCTCCTATAAAACATTATTGGCCAGTTTTGTTTACAAAAACTCTGGGTTTAAAATTAAGCTCGAGATTGATGAACTGTTGAAGAAAATACATTTATTTGGTAAATGTTGTAGAATTGTTGGAGTGTTCTGGATAACCACAGAATGATCTTTGCCTGCACTGATACATTCTCTCTTTTGAACTGTTAGTTACCTAACACTGATATACATGATGCAAATTTTCAAAGAATCAGAAGGATAAAAACCACCTTATGATTACCATCTTATTCAAATTATTGTGTCTACTCACATGGAGACAATTAATAACAGTAGGCCATGTGGATCATCGTGCTGGGAAGACATGTTAATGGAAAATTTCATAAGCCTCAAGGTTTTTGTTTGTTTATTTTTGTGGTGCAATGGAATAAGACAGGAATCAAGGGGGTATTGTAAAAACAAAAGGCATTTTATAAAATCAAATAATTTAAATATCTTCAAATCCTGTCAGAAAAAGGTGTAGGACTTACGCTTGTGTAGAAGCGATTATGAAATTAAACAGTTTTGGGATTTGTTTCTGTCTGATGAAAATGTTAAATGAAGTGTTATCTCTTGAAATGTTTTGGTTGTGGTGGTGACATTGTATAAATGAAATACTTCTCAGATATATTTGAATGTCTTCTCAAATTTAATACTGTTTAGATGTGAAGAGCTGGCTTCAGCCTATCTAAATCTCTGTGATTTAATTCCCAGAATGAACACTTTTGGACTATAATTATAAATAATAAGCATAATCTCTCTGATCTCCTTTTTTTCTATTGTGTGCTGTTAAATAGTGAGATTAAGCAGTAAGATTCAGATCTCCTCACATCTTCTAGGATAACGCTGAGACAATACCATACATTTTTGTCACTTTTATAGGGACAACATCTCTTTGCAGAAATAATGAGAGAATGAGAATAAAGTCAGAATACAAGGGAAGAATTCATGTATTTTACTTCAGCTGTTATCAAATAGTTTTACTGGTTTTCCTAGCAGCAGTATGCACCAAGGTCATCCACAGTTCACAACAGCTCTTCCCTGATTGTAGATGACATTACATCAGAAAGCATATCTAGTCATTTATGTTTCATTTCCCTTTAATTCTCTTATAAAATTTGCTTCCCAGCATTCTTTTAAACAGAGAAAACATTTCTGACTTGAAGAAGTAGAAGAAAAGTAGCACCCACTTTAAAAATGCATATGAAAATATTGTATGTCAAACTGCTACTGAAGCAAATATAAATAAAGGTAGGTCTCTGTCTTACTGATGTTACCTCATTTAAGATAAAGAATAATTGCTATTCATAGATGTGATCAACATTTCCATCCACTGAGTAGTGAGCAAATTAACAAGACACCTACTGAGTTGTCTTAAGACACAACATGTAAAAAGAACTAATTATTATTCTCTTTGGAACACAAATCTCCACTCATGGCAAGCTATGTTGCTGACTGTGTAGAAAATGGAGGACAATATCAAGCAGGTATATTTTTATGAAATATCACGCCCTTTTTAAAGGCTTTCACAATGACAGTCCTTCAGTGAAGAAGGAAAAGTAGGCTGAAAAGTCTCCGCGTGTCCTTTCATGTTTGTTGGTGAAATTTCCGTTTCCTAGAAGTTCATTTATACCATACCCATCAGCATAGTATCTGATCTTATTCCAGTAGTGCATTAGGCAATATGACACATATCTGTCACATTTTAGCTCCCTCTTCCTCTCCCTGGGGGAGAAAGGCTAAATGAATATAGATGCATAGGGATAAATTCAGACCTGCTGTAAGTAATTGTGATTCCATTGATGTCAGTGGAGTTGCACCCTAGCACTTTTGATTTGAAACTGGAACAGAGAATCGCATTTTTCTTTGCAAAATAAAAATAAACAGTATGTGAAGATGTTTCCAAACATTTCAATAATATTATCTAGGAAAGATTCTGCTCCCAGTTAAAGCTATACAAATCCATTTGGGTTAATGGTGTTACACAATCATAAATGGAATCACCCCTATACAAACATACAGCTTAATAATGGCTGTGATTGTTAGATACCCATTTATAGATGTACAGAGATCAACATGCAAAACTGCAAGTTTGGCCTTCTGCCTTTTAACAAATAGTTCAGTGGGATGAAATGCCCTTGGGTGAACTACCACTCACAGTTCTTGTGTACTCTGTATTTTCAACTGAAAATAGAAATTAAAAAAAAAAAATTAAAATAAGTTTTCAGGTGAGCTGCTTAGGACTTACTGTGGTTTTATGAACCACATGTATGCCAGTGAACACAGTCTGAGGATTACCAAGGCAGGATATCACTTTGATTTGGCATCATGATGTGATAGACCCTACTTCTAATTTTTCCAAGGAAATAATAGACTGAAAATATAAAAAATCTTTAGCAATAATTCTTTGAAGTCAGGATACATATGAAAGTGAAACAGCCTACATTTCTGTAAAGTAAGCTTGTGGGAATACCCTGTTGTTTGGCTGGGGGATTCTCAAAAATGATGGGTATGATGACTGCTTACTTTGCTAAGAAGAAGAAGAAGAAAAGTGATGGTATTTTTCATCCCTCTTTTGTGAGGTTTTAACTGAACTGACCAATATACTGCATTAATGTACTGTATTTGCAAATAAAAAAGGTTTCCTGTCATGTGTAATGTTATCAGTCAAGCATAACTCGAAAATTTAGAAATATCCATCTTTTAAGTCATTGATGAGAAGAGTCACATATTTATACTTGTTTTTATCTCTACTTTTTAAGAAGTGCATAAATTATGATTTTGGTTAATTTCCTAGGAGAAAAGAGTAGGCAATTTTTTACTTTGTTTCTGTTCTTTCTCTTAGATTCATACACAGAGCCTTCATCAAGCCATATTCCTTTTTATCATGACCACTCACAACTGACAGGCCTGACTACTCATTGGTGGCCATCACATGAAACATCTCTTTGGAGATGGATGAGTCCCTCATTCCAGCAGAGGAGGAAGCTTCCCTGCACTTCTGCATCTGAATTCTGCATTTGAATTCTTGGTACGGGTCTGATTGTTGATGCTATTAGCACACTCTTTTATGGAGTCAAGATCTTTTGACCAGAGTTTTCCAGGTCTCAAATGCAAATACATGTTGGGTGTTTTGTTGTGTTCCATCTCTGTGTAATGGCAAGGCTTAACTATATTATGCAGCTTCTATTGCCTCTCAAGTCTTCAGAAACTCAGGAACAAGGTCTAGAGAGAGGTGCTTCCACAGGTTTGGAATGTTATGGATTTATTGTGTTGATCCAGCCATAGCATAAAGATCTAATTCAATTTTCACTGCAGTGAATGAAAATTTCTGTAATTTTAAAGGCCTTTGGTTTATGAACAGCTCTTATTTAACTAGATGCAAATGGAACACTGAAAAGTCTATTTGTAATTGTTTTAACACAAAGAATTCATAAGCTCCAAGCCCCATTTCTGAAAATGACATCCTATGGAGATTGCAAAAGATCTCTATAGAGATCTTTTGCAAGAGAAGAAATTTTTTTTCCAGAGCAATACTACATGGACCAATTGTAAATGGGTTTATGTTGGAGAAGAAAAAGACAAATGCTATCAATACAATGGCTGCCTTTTTAATCTTGGCTCTTGAAATCTTGGTGATTTGCAAGTAACAAGTCCCTGTCTTGAGGTTATCTTTTCATGGTTAATGCTACCACGTTTGCTAGAGACAGAAATCTGACATACTTGTTCCTCACTTGTAGTCTTAACTGTATGAATTTTTTTTTTTTGTGTCTATTATGTTTTTAGTTACCTACCATGGAGAAATTCTTTGAATCCTATGTTGACCTATTATTGATCATAAGGGGTGGTCCTTTCTCTAGATTCTGGCTGTAGTCCTCTTAGCTGGGAGCAAGGCTTAATAAAACTGAAACAATAAATATCTTATATCTACATAACACTTGAATCCAAAAAGAGTTTAAAAAGCAAGGATGAATTCATTTACCACTGAAATGCCAGCCACCTCTGGGGTGGAACACATGGTTCTTATTTTCACAGAGCTAAGCAGCTGTTTAACAGTATGAAACAACAGTACATTATAGTTTAAGTCATGAAATGAAGAATAACCCTGTATCCAACTGAAATGATTAAACTTACATGGGGGGGAAATAATTATCCAAATTGGTAAAATGATCAGAACACAAAGACTAACCCTGCTATTTTGGCACAGTGGATCTTCAAAACACTGAGGACTGAGTGTGGTAAGAAACATAATTTTTCCTTACATCTAAGAGCTGTTATCTTTAGTAGGATTGAATTTTCTGCAGCAAAATGATTTCATGTTTAAAAATGTCGGTCCATCAATATCCAGCTTTTCTGTGGAAAATACGTGTCATTAAGACAGAAAATGGTTTTTTGGAGTCCTTTGTGGAATTTCTGATCAAATAGAGATTGAGCCAGTACCAAGGGTAACCTGACTGTTATGCACATCTCCCAGGATGCGGGAGAATGAAATTCAAGTTCCTGTTAAGATTACTTCACAGCATAGACTTGGACTTGGGTTTCCTGCGTCCCAGAGGAAAGCCCTTAATCCTGGACTTGCAGCTATTCCGATCATATTTTCTTCTTATTTTCCCATGGAAAAAAAAAAATTGAAAGGTCTTGGGTTTGGCTCAGCGTAGAATGTGAATTTTGCAATTTCAAAAACTTTCCTGGAACAGGAAAGTTATTTTCCACCCAGTTTACCTCCTGCTGCAATGTATTCATTTGCAATATGATGAAAAGTTACTGAATTTACTGCAATATTATCTTAGTGGGAAGATAATTGTTCTGTAGGATTCATATGGGTTTATATTATACTGTAATGTTTCTATACATTCAACTATATAGCATATACATCAGGCTAGGTCATCAGAAAATTTAATCTCAAAGTGGCAATGTGTCTAGCAATTGCAGCAATCAGCTTTTAAAATATGCTGCCAATAATACTAAAATGAACATACACCTACCTGCTTTTAAAATGAAGTTAATAATCTTCTCAAGGACCTGTTTACAATAGCCAGTAGGCAAATACCACTAGAGGGGCTTGTGTGTCCCCATTCCTTCAAGGATTAGTAAAGTGACCATGCCTGGCAGAGAGACCTTTTCACATTCTTCTCTATTGGGCAGATTAAAGAGTCAGAAGATGTTTTTGTAGTTAAGGAGTGCTATCACTTTCTTTTGTTTTTGGCAATCAAAATACAAAATACAATTCTTGTAGATGGCACTCCTGATACTCGTAAAAACCAGTATCTTTTGTCTATCAGGAATACAAAAAATGGATTTAAGACTCTTTACATGTTTCAAATCCCTCCAGGTCAGATGTCAACAAAATTCTACCACTAATGAACAATGTTTAGTTTGATTCCATGATGATTTTTCCATTCTATATCAATGCATTTAACCTTCAGGTCTAATGAGTTCTATTGATTCCTGCAGATTTCTAGTATTTAATAATCTGTCAAATTCATTAATCCTGTTACTGAAAGAGGTGTTACAAAATTTTAAAGGAAACACCTATTACTTTCAACAATATAATTTCTGCCTGGTATATGGACACTTAAGGTGTTGGGCCCAGGAACTGTGAAGTCAAAGAACACATTTCACTGAGATTTGGATGAGCTCAAAATATTTGTGCAACCCCATTGGCATGGAAGTCTAGCATTGAAGAAACTTGAGTCTAAAGATTCCTCAAGTCTCTTGTTCTCTTAAGGCCAACTTTTACGAAAGTCAATGGAAGGCTAGTTTCCAACAAAATTAATGACTGTATATTAATGGTTATTCAGAAAATTGAATTGTTTGGTCTTTGCAGAAAACACTAACCTTTTCTATTGTATTTGGACCACAGGAGAAGTGGAAATGTTTTTAAACAAGGTAGGAATGGTAATTTGGGGTTTGGGAGGGAAAGACCTATTCTTGTAACAAGAAAAAAAATTATCAGAAAGATTAGTCAAAAACAACAGAAAAAAAAGATAGCATACAGAGCTTCTCAACATAAATCTTATTTCTAGTCTGATGAACTAGATACTGAGGTCCTTATAGTTAAATCAAATTGAACTTCAGTTTTCATGTATGTAGTCACATGTATACATAAACATAATGTGTATAAAAAGTCGACACCAACATAAAAATATATTAGATGTTCTTGTTAAGAATAAACAAACATTGCCTTGTTTGGCAGAATTTTCAAATGTATATTGCTTCCTTTATTTATTTTTTTATTACAATAAAAATGTGTTTTGTATTAAATCTATTGTTATAAAGAAATTAACCGCTGAAATCTGCCAGCATGGCTTTTTTTCCATAAAGTGGGAAAAAAAATTCCTCCTGTTTTAGATACTTGAAAACATTAGAAATCTGAAAATGAAAAGACCAGCCTTTGCGTAGCAAATTACTCCATAAAAATAAAAAGAATTCTTCTGTGTGAACTTAAATGGTTTGAAGGCAGAACACAGCAGAAGAGAATAGCGTGCATGGTCATAAAGGAAAACAGAGGATTTAAGTCAATCTTTACAGATGTATCAGAGCCATTCAGGAAGAAAAATAATAAAAAAATATATAAATCAGAGGCTATTTCACAGAGGTTTGGGTCTCATTCCTACTCTGCTGGGGCGAAGATTATTTTCTTAAGCCTGCACTTGTAAAGAAAATTCCAAGAAAATCCTTACAGGAAAAGTCTTTCCTTGATCTGTTCCTTAACTTTCAACAATATGGACAAAATTTTACAGCCTTTCATCTGTATTAAGGGGTATGACTTGCAAGGCCTAAGCTTTCAAACTTTACTATTCAGGGTACTTAGGTTCTCCTTTCATCCTCTTCTATGATTTAACCTACACTTCATACTGCACCTTACAATGCCCTTGTGTCCATCTACATTTTTTTGCTGTCTCTAATTCTGTGTAGCAGGTTACATATAACTTAGTGATATCAAGCTGTGCTTGGGTTCTCTTCTGCAATGTGCTTTACAAATCCTTAATACAAGACAACTCTTGTTCCAGAGAGGAGAGCATTAAAAGCAATAGAAGGTTGACTGGAAGCTTGGAATCCTACAATTTCTTCTGTCCAAGATCCCAGGATCAGCCAGTGGGAAAACTAGAAATAGTATCTTATCCCCGAGTCCCTGAACACAGCTTGCTGTCTCTTCTTGCCTGATTACTCCTTTCTTCCCCAGGAACTTTCTTAGAGGCTGCTGTAGCTGCCTCTGAACATTCAATTCAGTAAGAGTAAAGCATCCTGCTATTATGACCCAGGTCATTTGTCAAGCTAGAAATGTTCTGAGTGTTCAGAATGGTAAAGAGTGTTCAGAGAGTAAAGAGATACTGAGGTTAAAAAATGAATATGTTTTGCTTTTTCTTCATTTGGAGAAGTAATGAATGACTTGGCTGATAATAGAAGGGGACAGTCTTGAGCATAATTCATTTGGACTTTAGCAAAACCTTTCACAAAATGCCGCTCAGGGAGCAAGGTGAGCTCCATGATGACATCAATATCTGATAGGTGAAAAGACTTAATAATTAGATATGTGGCATCATACAGATAGTATAAATCTACATGAAGGAAAGGCTTCTGGCAGAAATAAAAAAATTAAGGGCCTCTATGACTTGGGATTAAGACCAGTTCTGCTCAAGAGATATGTACAGAGTTCGTGCTTGTGTGCATTTTCTGACTTTGAATTGAATCGCTACAGTGTCCTGCTTCATCATGAGGCAGCTGCAATCAAGTTAAACAAAACTGCCAGCCTTCCAATGGATATTAGGAAGAAAATTTAAAACAAACTCCAACTGATATGAGCACCTACCCTATTTAAGGTATTATGTGGCAGCTGTGGTCTGCCACATAGCTTTTTCATGTATATTCTGGTAATTTGAAATGAGGTAACACTCAGCAGAGGGGTTACACAATTTTTTTATGTTTCAAAAGGTCCTGGACAGGACCCCAGCAAAATCTGGGTAGTCCTGGCTGGTGTAATGAAGCTATAGATATCTGAGTAAAATTGTAAGAGACCTGTGGTTGCTTCAGACTGCCAAACCCAAGCTCTGCCTTCAGTCTAAGATATTTAGTAAGGCAGGATAGTCAAGCTACCCATGTCTCTAGCAGACATCACATTGAGAAGAGATATTGGCAGTCATTGTATATTATTCTGCTTTCTTAGTAAGTTTGGAAGTCTGTCTGCTTTCAGCTGGCTGCCATCTCATAGCTGAAAGCAGTCTTTGATGTGAGTCTGAAATGATGCTTGTGGTCACAGCCCTTCGTCTGCCGCAAAATGTTTATCTGTGTCCACACTGCAACTGTGCAAGTGTTGACTTGGAGTTTCTACTGTCACACTGGACCATGCTATGAAAGGAACACCCACAGATCCTTATGTTTGAAGAAGCATAGAGATATGGGCAAGGACCTATTAAGGATTGTCTTCCCACAATAAGGTAAAAGTAGGGACTTTTAGTCTGTTGACTACACTGGTGGAAGGTGGAGACACCACTGAGATGAGCTTAGATGAACATCTTTCAAGGAAGAAGCACCACTGATAGAGGGCTTATGGATCACAGATTTACCAAATCAGATGCAGGGACTTCTAGCATAGCCTTGCAGATCTGATTATGGGGTAGAATAAATTTGGCATACAACCAAAATTTCCTTTCCTTATGGGCAGACCTTGAGATTGTCCTAGTAGTGAGGAGAGCATTCCTGAACAGGATTAGCCTGGCTCTGTTCTCTCACAGTTTTATCCCAGCTAATTCATAGGATGCTCTTTTTTTCCCGTCGCATAAGATGTCCACATGTATTATCCTTCGCAAGACAGAAGAGACAGAACTTAAATGAAATCCAGTCTCAAACACAATGGGGATGTTCTAGTGAGCATAGTGGCCCACCCAGATTTTGGAACTCTTTATTTTACAGTCTGAAGAACATGCATTGGTGTGGGAAATGTAAATTTTGATTAAATTACTAAGGCCAAAAACTTGCTTCTATCCAAGTTGATGTAAGGGGCCTGGTAAACTCTTGGTATCATTTTCATGCAGAAATTGCAAAACCAAAGGTTCAATCTAGCTTAATGTCTCTAAAAACAGATGACAAAAATCAAAGAGAAGAAATGATCTGTTAATTAGGTTGGCTGCTTTGGACTCTGGAAATGGGTTGTATTTAGTTTCCTGCACATCCAACGACTAGATTTTCAACCTCTTGGCAGTCATCTAAGGTGTCCTAAGTCACCCTTCGATAATTTATATGTATACATTCATTATAGATGTCAAAATGTCTTTAAGATACATTTTCCTTCCTGGCAGATTAATTCCTATTATTTGCACTAATTTTGCACTAATTTTGGCGTTCTGATATTGCCGTACTCAGAGTGTGTGACTCTTTACTTCTTTTCCATCTTGGATATAGGTCAAGGCCGTGCTGATTTGGTATGGAATTGCTACCCTGAAGGAGATGTAGAATTGATTACTTCTTTGCATGCATTGAAAAGAATTTAGGAGGAAAGTGGCTAGTTTGCTATAGGTGAAATAACAGAAATATACTTTTGAAATTAATTAAAGACCACACAATAAAAAGGTGCTGCTATGATGGACACCACTTCCCCATTTGAGGGTCAAACAACAGGAAAATATATGATTTACTAAAATATAAGACTGGGAACTATCACTGTAGAATTTTAGGCTGTCATTCCGTCTCTATTGGGGCAGGATCCAGAGAGCAGAGGTAGTACTGTCTTTTGTCTGAAGATTTCCAAATTTCTTTTGAAAACTCTTCCAAAACAGTGATTTCACAAGTCATCTTAGAAGGGCCACAGATGAACAGAATTATTGACTGTTAGGAACATGATACTTACGTGCAGGGAAAATAACAAAGTGAGAGTACTAGCAATTGTAGTTGAATATTTCTAGTGTATGCTGCCGCCTTCATCAAAACCAGAGAAAGTACTTTGTGGGAAAGAAAAGAAGAAGGATAAGAAACAGCAGAACAAAAAGTTTGGATGTTAATGTGGAGTTTTTCTAGTTTGTTTCCAAGACACTCAAGCACGATTAAGCTGAGCAGACATTCCTTGGACAGAAGGCAAACTTTTATAACCAGGCAGGATCCTGACATTCTGAAAGAAGACAATACTTTTGAAAAAGAAGCTTTGAGTCTGCATATGACATAACAAACAACATTCAACCCTCCATTGTGACTTTTCAAAGACTGTAACAGGTCAGCATATTTCGAGTTTTGAGAAATCGGTTTGCCATATATATGCACACACAAATACACAAAACCACCTGAGCATTCTGGTTTGTGATACTGTTTATCCTAGCATTGTTAAGTTCTCTGTGTGCTTTGCTTTGTGCCAGACTAAGAATTCTTTACACAGGATATTAAAAATAATTGAAAAAAATCTGTTTATTTGCCTTGAATTGGTAAAATTCATGTATGTTCTTTTGTAAAAATCCAGGTATTTTGTAAATCCTAATTTAAAAGGGGGCTGAACCTGCTGGAAAAAATGCAAAATTATCTGTCTTTGCTCATACTACAGTTTCAATTCTTTATTCAGAACTAGAGTAAATAGCTTCTACCAAAATAGGCAAAACTGGTTCAGTCTATTGTCAGATGAATTTTTTTACCTTTATAGAGTCCAATGGCAGCAATTAACATAAATAAAAGTATTTGCATCCAGGTTATGTCTCACTTCCCCAGTCTTCCTGCAGTCAACAGACAGGCAGTTTTATCCTGTGGGTGCTACAGACCATTTTAGTTTACTATAGTGACTATCAAGAGGTTTAGTGAAACTTATGTCCTTATTTAAGCACAACAGCCATATATATGCTGCAACTCCCCAGTGTTTGTGATTTCATTGCATCACATGCTTCTTCTTATTTTATCCTCTTTATTTCATACTGAAATATAACTCCTCAGTGGTTACACAGGACCTCATTATGTCCAATTTTCAAGGATAAGGTATCCATGAAAAGGATGTATCTGGAGTATATAAGAGGGTATCAAGTTATATTTTTAGAAAGTTACTCATCAGGAAGTGTCAGAGGATTGAAAAGAAACAGTCAAAATTCATAGGTTTCATATTAACTGCTTATAGATTTTTTTTTACTTTGCAAGACATCAGCAGGCTCAGCAGCTATCCACAAAATTTTTGAGAACCCATCAAAGGCCACCAGACAACTCATCACATCGTTCAGATTATTTTAACAACAACAAAAATAAAACAGTAATTGAACCATAGAGTTGAGAGTAACGAACAAGGATACTGGGAGCATGTAGACAACAAATTGAAACAACAGAACTACTTGGTACCATTGTGAAAAATCAATTTAACATAAAACATTGTTATTAGCTGAATACATCTAAATACTTGACCATTTTAACAAATTCTAGTGAAATAAATAATTGATTTAAAAGTTATGTAATATGTCTGTGTTAGAAATAATTTACTCATTATGTTATGCTTGAGAATGACAAGAATTGATGATGTGGCTCTTTTTCCTTCCTAACATGAAAAGTTTTTATGGAGTGCTTAATTGTAAATGAAGCCAAGATATTACATAAAAGTTCAGTTATCTTCAGCTTTTCCTAACAAACTGGTCTGATTTTCAGGTCTGTATTGTCTGTGGGTTGCACTCATGCAAACCCTGAAGCTCTGAAAATCAGGCTCCAAAAACATACTGAGCCATTGAGACAGCCAAAAACTATGGATGACAATTACAAAGAGGTGCAGGAACACATGGAGTGCTTTGTGGACTCAGTTATAAAGGAAATCCAGAGCTCTAACTTTGTTTTGCCTAAGTGCTGCTTTTAGGAGAAGCAGGCACCTAGAACCAAGTCTGACACATGGGTCCCAAAATATCTGAGCTTGACCCACATATATGCTGGCATTTGGAACAGAAAGAGTGGGAGTCCCTGTAGAGACACACCAGACTGAGACCACAGGAGGGTGACCTGAACACACAGATGATGTGCTTACATCAACACTGTGCTGTGGCTGCACTAAATTATCAGTGGTCAAGAGTCAGTGCAGGTCTGCCATCCTTGACAGATGGAGGCAGTTGTGGTCCAGGTGAGTCTGTCTTCAATAGAAAATGATAACCTGAGAACCTGTCTTGGAGTGAAGTCACCCTTCCTTCCTTCCTTCCTTCCTTCCTTCCTTCCTTCCTTCCTTCCTTCCTTCCTTCCTTCCTTCCCATGTCTTGCTCATCAGGGCATCAACGTGACATGTAGAAGAGCAAGATCAAATTCCTTCTTTTGTCTGAAACTGCCAGTTTCACATTTTATACAACTTCTCAAAGTGGGAGGCAACAGAGTGCATTTCAAATACCTCCTCCAATCCCTCTTCTTGAAACTGTAATGACCAAATACTTGACAAGAGTGTGAGCACATAACTACACCCTGTTGTTTAAGATGCATTAGCATTAGCCAGTAATCCAAATCTTAATATATAATACTTGAATATAAATTGAAACAAGGACTGGAAAACACATCTCTGCCTTGTCAAGTGAGTTTCCTCATGCGCACACTAGTCTAAAAGAGCCGTTATCATATACTTCTTTACTCTGTACCAGTGAATATTTAATTATTCCATGCAAGTTTAAAGACTTTGAGCAGAAAAGGGCTGAGGACATCTTGTCACAGACTATTTTATATCTTGGTCACTTATATATTCATTAAGAAGATAGGAAATGCAGTTAGAAGATTTTCCAGGCAAGTGAAGTCACTGAACTCACATCTTTCACATGTTAAGAGGAATCATTGCCACTAACCTATTCCATAACCCTAAACCCCAGATCCTTTTTTTTTCTTTTTTTTTTTTTTTGGTCAAGTATAAATAATATGTATTCCTTGGGAATATCTTGGCAGCAGACCTTGCAGGTTGGTCCCTGTTGGATTTTTGTGAACAGCTGCCCAGAGCTTGTGCAATTCTAGGTCTATGCAGGTATTTCAATATTGCACTAAGGTACCCACAGACTTACAGTGTCTCATAGGCCAAATATCTGTGCAGAGAGAATTAAAACTGAGTGTGTGTTTTTTGTTGAGTAGACATAGGTACCATAGTCTTTTGGTTGTGGGAGTCCTTCAGCTGGTGTCAGCTCACTGAGGTGTGCATTTGACAGCAGATGATAGAGCTGCACTCCATACCAGTCCTCTAAGTACTGGCACAGAATCAGGCATCAATTTGAAAGTAAAAATGTTTGTTTCTATTAGTGGTCTAATATGATTTATTAAATAGAGCAGATGAATGTAGAAAACTAATGTTACAAGGATATGAAAGGTTATTATCAAATACAGAGTAATGGGAATACAACACACAAATTAATCTGATCATAAGAGAAAAGCCCAGCACACATACTAATTGCTGTTAGTAAACTGTGATGACCTGTGGTCCCACTCAGTCCAGCAGATATTTTCAATATAAGAGGAAATAAATTGGATCTGACTGTGTTTTCACTTACATGTGTGCAAAGAAGGAAACATTCCATTAAAAATGATGAGGCAAAATGAGCAGTGGTTTGAGATCAGAACACAATCCCTGAAGTGTTTTGCTATATCTTAATCAGCCTTTATAAGAGATAAATGTTAAAAGGATCCCTCTTGAATAATATCCTTCATTTCTTCTTCTGCATTAGTGTTACTTCAGATGCTATCAAGCGCCAAAAAGGGAGTAAAGAAAAATATGTCTGCAGGCCTGCACCCTAGGAAGTATTGCATAAATATAGAACACAAACCTGACAAAAGCTTAAAATATAATAGAAAGACAATGATATTCAGAAAAAAAATAAATATCACTGATTTAGGGACAGGCAGACTAAAACTATTCTTGGATAAAAATATAGACCCATCTTTGTCAAATAGAGTAAAAATACTTTAAATTTTAAAGACAGATTATTCAACCTCTGCACTGTGAAATGAGGATAGTAATCATCTTTGGCTTCAGCAGAAAACTTCAACCTGAATGAAGGGTGACAAATGTCCCTAGGTTAGAACTTGCCTTTCTAAATGTTCACCAGTGAAGCATAGGACTGGCTTTGACTTGAAACAAAGATGCTTCTGGCACAGGTACAAGTCTTTCTTCTTCCCTTCAGGAAAGCTTTTCAGATGACAATTGATTTCTTTGGCAGTGAGTACACAGACAGGATAATGTATGTGACACATGTATTTTAAATATCAAGTAAAATGCTTTTTTTTGGACATATAAAAAATAGTTGTCTGGGAAACAGGTGGATGATCAGACATCATTGCTAAAATCTGAAATATCTTCACAATTTGGTTCCAAAGCTGGCAAGAATCTCCAACTCACAATAAGGAAAAATATTTTGAGGACAATTATCTTGTCAAATTTGTCATTATTTTTAGCTAAAACCTCCTCAAAAATCTATCTTTAAACTTATTCTATTTCATGGTAAACTTTTATGGAGGGAGATGCACCTTAAACTGTATGTATGAGAGTTTCTTGATAGAGAATGAACTCTCCTCTGCACAACCTGAAGTGTATCAGTAAACTCCAACCTAGAGTGGATGTTGCATCATGTTATTGTAACAAGTAATGAAACACATTGACAGGATGCACACAAGAAAGCAATGTATCCTCAACTCTTTTTGAGTTGTAAATTGTGAATAAAAAGGAAATTGATGGTTTCCTTAGTGTTTAGTTTCCACATTAAATATACATACTGATTATGAAATCATTTAAATTATAAAACCCAGCTAGGATGTTATGTCTCACTAAAATGTGTTTGGCACTGTTCAAATTTAGTTTGCCAAGTAATCTCCTCAAATATTAGTGTCTGATGTACTATGGACTCTGTAGTGGCTTTGCTTGGGAGAAGGTATAGAAAACTTCCCTGGCTTTGATTACATATTAATCAGTGGCTTGTAGAACAGATATTGATGGGGGTGATGAGAGCTTCTTAAATACAGATGTTTCCAAATACATAAAAATGATCCAGTAGTCTGGATATCTCCCGTAACTCCAGAAATACTTTGAAAAGCACAGTGAGAAATTTGCCAAATTTTAGACATTGACAAATAGTCTCCTTTGAGCGTGTGAGTTCACTACCATTCAGCCATTCATCCAAGCCACTGGGAAATGGGGATTGTTCATAAGCACTGGGGGCAATGGAACTGTCAAATTCATTTGGTCATGTTCAGAATGAGATCATGTGGTTTGATCTCATTCAAAACATGATTTTTTTTGGTCTGGGTGTGACTTGAGGTTTGAATGTCAGGAAATGTGGAAAAATAAAGAGGATGGAGGAGCAGAAACTAGGAATTTTGAAGTAGAATCAGAGAAAGACAAAACAATCAGCACAGATGGCTGTATGTTGGTCTCTACTTGCTGAGTCAAAAGTAAGTCTGAAATCATAAAAAGAAATAATGCTTTAAATTTAATGCATTCGTTATACATGCTTACTCCTCAGGAGCATTTGTCCCCCTGCTGAGAACATGCCATCATCTAGGCCTTATCCATGCCACCTCCCAGCCACAATTGTCTTTATAGCTATTGTTCTGTTTACAGCATAGATAATGCATAGACCAACACTTGAAGCTTCTCTGGCTTCTGTAGTGCATCCCATCTTTCAAGAACATAAAATGAGGTTTTTCAAAGTTCTCACCTACCCACCAGAAGTGTACCTATGCCAAAATTTGGAGGCAGTATAATGTACACTTAATTTTTAAGAGTTACACTGCTCTTGCTGTGGCCAGGCTTATTTTATTGTATAGTCTAAGAATTGAGTCTTTTAGCTCTGGGGGTCAAATCATTGGGCTGAAATTAAGCAAATGCTTGGAGATGTGCTACCAAAGTAGAGATTTGTCTTTGTGCAATTAAGAGAAACTTCATGAGCCAGGCACTCTTAGTAAGATCTAACCAACCAAAATGTGTCATTAATTTTTTTGTGATGATAGGTAAGAACATAAAACAAGGAGGAAAAAAATAAAAGACGGTAAGGTTCTAAGGATGATTAAGTTGGTTTAGTGCTTTGATGGTCATCTTTAAAATCAGATTATTAAGTAATCATATAATTTGAGGGAGATTTGGTCTGATTTGAAATTGCTTTCCATAAACAAATGTCCTTTCTTTATGGCCAGGTGTTTGGCAGTACATCCACTGAGGGTAAAGTCAAGGAGTTGGCTGATTCATGTTCTGTGGTGTTACACATTATTTTGACAGTGCAAGAAGGTGTTCAGGTTCATTGTATTTTCTGTGCTTCACCTATTGCTGACAACTTGTGGTGGAAGGATCGTCGCAAATCCATTGTTCCACAGATGGCAGCTGACGCAGGGGTCCCCCACGTTGAGAGGCATTGACGCAATTGCTCCTACGAACCACTGCTCATCAGATAATTCTGTGCCTCTCTCTTGCCAGCCCTTTTCCAGCACTCAGCAGCTAACTGTGGCTGAATAGCAACAGGTAGGAAAAAACAAATGCTCACCAGGAGTACTGAGTATCATTGATAGGCATATCCCTAAGTATTATTGCATATTTAATTGGCAGAGTGTCCTTTCCTTTCTGCATTATTACATGCTAGAGGAATGTGTTTCTCCAGTGCTCCACTGCAGAGCTAAAGTTTGACCTGCTCCATGACCTGCTCGGGTGGAACAGAAATAAAAAATGAAATGTCAAATAATACCTGCATTTATTGCTTGAGCACAACCAAAGCCTGCAGGTCTGTGGATAATGTAGAAGCTAAAGAGAATGTTTTTGCTTTTCTAGTGGTTCCTGCAACTGATGGCTGAGGTTCTTGGGAGTGAATGCAGTAGGTACACAGCAGGATCCACCACAGCAGTCAACTCTGCTCTCTATGGTGACCTAGGCTCAGCCCTTAGGTTTTTGCCATCATCTACTACAGCCTGCTGTGGTTTTGTGAAGTCATATAACCTTGTCGTGTGCTGACAGTAGTAGAGATCAATTAATAGAGATACCTTCACATCTGTTGGCAAACTGTCATTTTAGCAGAGTGGGGAGATGGAGAAATTTCCATTGACCTGCTTTTGAAACTGCTTTGCCCTTCTTCCAAAGAAGTGACACCTTGTCATTGAAAAATTATATTCTGTACATCCCAGAATTAATTATTTAAATTCCATTAGCTTAATAATAGTACACAATAACTCTCCCTGCACACCATTTTAGGTTTTCTTCTTTTTATTAATTTGGTATTTTGACTGATTTCAGTGATTTTTACACGGAGTAGAAGTGGGTCTTAGGCCAGGATCTTGCAAAAGCCTTCACATTCTTTATAAACTCAGGATAATATTTTATATTGAGGGTGAATATTCATAACAACACACTGCTGAAAAGGAAGGATCCCACTCGCCCTTTCGTTCTCTTCCAGCCAACCCTCTTTCCTGCACTGGTCTACAGTCACTTACTTTACTTTGACCCTAACGATCTTCTCATTGTTGAAAAGCCAATTCTGTTCACCAAGCAAACTCATAAACCATTTAACTATTGTTTTTTGTGATGGCTTTCTTTAGGTGGATTAGTTTTCTATGTGTGGAAATCCAGAAGATAAGGGGCTAATATGTATGTCTTAGACTCCAATAGCCAGATGCTTGTGGAGCCAACCAAGAATTTTTGGCAATAACCAAGGCTTGTTGATAATAGCACACTGTGGAAAAGAACAAGTTGTGGCAGGAGAAGGGGGTGATGTTGAGGTGGGGCAGCACTTTTCCAGGACAAACATCCTTGTTCTAGTTCCTAGAGATAAGTACAATACAGAACAGGGCAAGTACAGGAAGGAGATCAAGAAATGGATATGGATTGTATGGATTGTAGAGGGAGATCAAAACCACTCAAGACCGCTGAAGCCCTCCAATTGTAGAAGAACAGACTGTATATGATAACTATTTTGCATAGAAAGTGAGACACATCCAGGGTGGGGAAAACGTATCTATTTTTTGACTTCTTCCCTCTCTTCTCCCCCCACCCCCCCACCTTTATCTAAGATCTATTGCCATGTGCTTAATATAGTAGGTCAAGGACTAATATACCAGTTTCCATTCCAAATAAGCAATTTATTAATAAAACTTTGTAAGCTTTATAAGATGAGGGGAGCCCCTGACTTTTGTCATTATTTTCACCCATGAGCATCTATGAATCTTGGGTGCTCTCTTGCACTTCAGGGTGGGGCATCACAGTAAGTTAAGGTTTTGATTAGGTTAATGAGCTGATTTACAGAGGGTCTGTTAATTTGCTGGGATGGTCTGGATAGGCAGCTGGAAGGTGCAGTTCAGGGGTGGGGAAGGTGGGTAAACAGAACTGACCTGGATCTCTCTCGTTGGACTGTGCCAAACTGTTTGCACATGTTGGTCACAGTGTGTACGGCTTCATAATTAGTTCCCAGAATTAATTCCCATGAGCACCAGCAGGAGTCAAGTCAGCTTGACAATGGGATCTGAATATTTTCAGGATGTAGATAATCACTGCTCAGTGTAAGCTTAGCAAATTCTTTGCTAGTTATTATAATCTGCAAATGCTTGAAAAAGCAAGATAAATAGACATTGACAGTGGCAGAAACAGTCAGCTGGGCTCAAGCACAGGGCTGAATCAAAACCCAGGTGGGAACCAGAGGTGTTCTGGTCTGAAATGGGGACTTGTACAGGAGAAATCCTTTTTTCTTTGTTGTTTTGGGGAAAATCTGGTGTAAACAATTAGGTAAGCAGCTTACATACCAAATTCTCCTTTTCTATAGATTCCCTATCTTGACTTTTTTTTAAAATCTAGAATTGATTCAATGCATTTTATATGGTTGAGTATTGTATTTTGGGGATTCACTACATGAAAGTGCTGAAATGTCCATTCTGTAATTTAGGAAAAGGAAGCATGTTTCTCTCCCCCTTCACTATTATAACTTCCCATGAGTTTATCTTTACTTATTCCTGAGCAAATGGTACATTTCTTCCCACAAAATGATAGCCAAATTGTATTTGCTTGGTACTTCAGAAGTTTCCAAGTCACCTTATCAGGTTTAATAACAGTTTATATTTAAATGCATACTGAAAATATCTGCTATGAATCTTGTCTGATGTTGAAACAAGACTTACCCTAAGGCTGGGATCTGTCCTGTTTGAATATTATTGATACAGCTATTAACACAACTGACCACAGGATTCCTTCACCAACAACTCCCTGGCTCTCCTAATGGGCTTATCTCCTCTTAGTGCCATAATGGCATTTCCTATGGTGGGTTCATTCCTCAGAGTTATCTGATAGCCCACTTTTCCAGTCCTGGCCTTAAAAAAATAGCAACGATAGTAAAAAAATTCCTAGATGGCCTCATTTGCTCAATTAAAGTGTGTTAAACACAATATATTGAGCTCTGTGCAGAATGTATCAAAGCTGATTTCTACACAGATTAATGTCCCAGCTGCGGAACTCAGATGAAAAGTGGATCTGACTACCAGCCTGCTTAGTCACTGTGTTGGGAGCATGAGCCTGCACGGCCCTTTGAGGTGTGATACAGTACAGCTTGTTTAGATCCAGCTTATCTACCACTGTAGACTGCTCTCTTAAATTGTAAATACACCTCCATGGATTCATACCTGAACTTGAGCAGCTTAAAACAAAATATAGCAAAAACCCAAACAGAGAAACAAGAATCTTAGGATCTCCAGCTTGGCAAATGAGATGAAAAATATCAGCACCCACTTCAGAAAACCTTATTCATTATGTTTTGCAGGAAAGTCATTGCACAACCCAAGTTCGATAACCCTATTGTGTTTTCAGAAGTGACATAAAAACCCTCCTTCCTCTTGTATAACATCTAATAAAAGTACAAAGATAAATGAGAGCCATTTAGTTTTTTAAATAAAAACTCCTTAAATATATAGTAATTTTTCAGGTATGACCAAAAAAGGCAAAACATGTTGTTTTCACAATTCACAGTCTTGTTGGAGTAATTAATTTTGAAAGTATGAAGGTCCATTAGGGGAAGGGTATACACTAGTGTATTGCTCATCTTGTAACATAAACAGAGAGCTTATTTGTCAAAGTCAAGAAATAATTCTTTTTGGAGACATTTTCAGCTAGATTAATTATTTATTTGCTTCTGTCAGTAATTTCAGATTAGGATCCAGATCTTTTTGAAAACACACACTTAATTTGTGCTATCCCTGCCGCAGTTCTAAGTTGATAGTATTAAGGATGTGTCGAACTGTATTCAGATAGCTGCGGCATGGCCAAGAGTTTTGCAGCAGGAATGCAGAGGCTTAGTCTAAGTGCACTCCCCTGTGTTGTATCCCACACCTCACCCCCACCCCAGGTCTCCTTGGTTCCTGCCTGGAGGGTACATGTGGGGTTGGAGGTTGCTGATCTTGGCCTGAAGAGTTCTAAAAGTTTTGGTGGGGGTTCATGCGACTACTGTGGGCAGAGGAGCCCAGGGCCTTTGAGGAGTGGTGTGGAGCCAGACAGGCTCTGGAGGAGCTGAGGAGGGACTGTGACCCCTGAGGCAAAATCCTGCATGCAGATCTCCAGCACACAGGTTTGGGCAGGTAGACTGCGCCGTTCCTCTGGTGCATCCAGCCAGTTCTGCAGGCTGGTGCAAGGGTAAGTGGATTAATGGTCTGGCTCTTTTTCAGTCCTCTGGGGTAACTTGGGAAGCCAGGAGAGAGCAAACCTGCTCTCATGACAGGACTTGCCCATTATCCTCATTGCATGAAATAGCCACAGCCCACTTGTAGGGCTCCTCCAGCACAGACACAGCCCCCTGCTTACTCAGGCTGGAGGTAGTGGCCATTAGTTAGGCCAGGCCTGCTACAGGTCATGATTTCCTGAGGTTTGGAGTCCTTGGCAAGGGTTGATATTGGAGCCTCAACTACAGTCAAACAGCATGCTGGGGGCAACCTGCCTGCCTGCCTGTGTGTGTGCTCAGCCCACCTTAAACTGGCTCTCCACTGAGCACTCTAGGCATAGACTTTATGTTCCAGGGGAAATATACTTTCTCCTCTGTCTCATCTACAGGAAGGATGTACTAGGAAAAGGAGGCCTGCAAGCTCCTCTTCTTTCCCCACAGATTTCTACTAGAACAAGACATACTGTAGACTACCAATGTTTTGTGATTTTTTCTGTTTTTTGCTCAAGTAGTTGGTCCAACATCTTGCATAACAAAATGCTAGGCATAAAATATGTATCTTCACAATGTCTTTCCTGCAGCTAATAAGCATCCAAATGATTGACGTTTTAAATAAACGAAGAAAACTAAATTCATTTCTTTAATTTGCACTTCCAAAGACAAGGATGCCTTTGGGTCCCTGGCAGACAGAACAGTAGACTCTTTTCTTTTTTTTCTTTTTTTCAAGATGTGAAGATGATTAAATCTTTTTTTCAGGTTTGGAAAACAAAGCTCCTACAAGTAGGGATAGGCAGTTCATAGGAAAGGGAATCCAGGCTCTGTTTTGTGGCCCTGAAACCTACAGGCTTGGTAAACAGCAGATGACCATGTATTTAACTATGCAAAAAACCCATATACAATCTAAATATTAAATGATATTTAAATTAGAACATAAATATAGCTATGCATAATTCATCAGAGAGATGCCTCTGCAGCCAGAGCAGACAGGAGGCCAATGACCCTTGATGATAGCTCCTTCAAGTATTAATACTAAGTCTATATAATGAAGTCAGTCCTTGCACAAGCTTTATGCTCACCCTGTATGGGGAAATAGGGCCATCATCCATTATCAACACATGTGTAGAGAGTGTGGTTTGAATATCCCCTATGTTTAATTTGATGATTAACCTTCCTGGCTTTCCACATTTGTATTCAAAGTTTGCTGATGTTATGCCTCTCATTAGAAAGGCTATGATGAAAGTATTCCATGCCTTGCTCCAGCAATGCCGACTAATTCGAACCCAGGTAGAGCTATCTTTTATCTTTAACATTTCTAACACACCTTTCTTACAATACTATCGAGGAACTTCATCAATTTGTCAATTTGCTTGTCCATCCCACAAGCATATCTTTCAGTACTGTTTTGTTCTGTTGTAAATACTTGGTCCTGAAGTCAGACATGTTGACACTATCTGCTGTGCAGCACACAGGAAAGGTCTGTATTTTTACGGCTCAACAGTCAAACAGCTGAGAAGTGGTTAAAACACACTCCGTTTTACAGTAATTTATTTTCAGCCCTTGACAGATTGATTTCCATGGGGTTATTTGCTTCTTTCTGCACCCTACTTCATAACAATGCTTACTAGAATGATTTATTAACTCAGTGCCAAATTCTTTGATACCTTAATAGTTAAATTAACTTCAGGACATGAGGCGAAGTTATTTTAACCAGGTGTTTGGGGTGATGCTTTTCAATAATGAATGAATAAGATCATGAACTAGTAACACTTTGGTGCTTGAGTGTGCCAAAAATGTGCTTTCTCTAGGAGTACTCAAAGCAGACATAAACAAGCTGGATAATAACTCCTATTCAAAATAATCTTGTTTTCCTATGTGTTCATTGATCACTCAAACAGGGCATTTAGATTGCAGATCTCCCTCAGAGCACTGATTCTTGTCTTCCTCAAATTGTTTTGAAAGACAATTTGTGAACGTTGGGTTCAGGAGTCTCAACAAATTGTTTCTGAGAAGTGAAGTTCTGGCAGATAAAATATGTAATCAGGAAAAAAATTACTCAATGGTCAGACTAGATGTCTATGCTCTATGAACAGAGAAGAAAATTACAGGCCAACAACTTTTTTCTCTTAGCTTTCCTTTCAGTGCCTGTTTAATGATGTTGACATATCCCTTCAATTTCCAGACAATTGAGGGCAAACTCAAGTGGCACACACTTGCCGAACCCAAGGCTTTAGCACATGCATGCTTGGCACTTACTAAGGAAACTGTTCAGTAGCTATTGTTGCACTGTCATTTTGAAACTCCTACACAAACTTCCCCATATGCTCTAAGGGCCATTTAGTGCCATCAGCAATGCACAGAGTAATAAGATGAACTGAAGAGTATTAACGAATAAAAATCTCAGTCAAGGTTGTTAGGTTTATTGAACCCAAGAAAATTCACTGGAGTGTGGCTCATGGGTCACATCAAGCTACAGTGCTATTGAGAAAACAAGAGATAGCAGGTGAGTGAGATGACCATAAAATGTATGAAGATAAGCAAAAACTCTCACAGTAGACTGGCTGTACTTAATGAAAATCCTGGGACCGTGGATTATCGAAGGGACTGTGTAGTTTAACTTCATGATCAAGCCAGGGCCAGCAACAGGTCTCCAGGAAATGGCCCACATACTTCATTAATGTCTATAGGGATAAAATTCAATCAAAGTACAAAGAAGGAGGAAATGTGATATATTTATTGTATATCAAAAAATTATTATATATTTGATAATTTTTAAAACTTTATGCTAAGAATAATTATCCTGACCTTTCTTCAGCTGCCCTCAGCCCATTCATATATTTCCCTTAAACTTTGCAAAAATTTATGTTTACCAAACTGTTTTCATTTTTCTAAATGTTAAGCAGACAGTTATCTCTTCTCTCTTCTTTATTTATGAAATATTGGTGCTTAATCATGCCAAGCCAAAACAACATCTCAAACCAGGAATTGTGTCTGTGTGTAAAACCAGAATTGTGTAATGAAAGGATTTCAGTTCCCAACTTTCATTTCTTTCTGAGGTAAGTAAATTTTTTTATATTGCAGAAAGCTGATATCTCTTTCAGCCCTGGAGGGTCCTATGCTCAAAACCCCTACACCCAATAGGTTGTGTTTTAGACAAAGGAAGTTTAATCGATAATGTTCTATGAGACCCTACATCAGCCTTCAAAGGTTCAATGACAACTGTGGTCATTTAACATTTGTAAAAATAAAGTTATGGAAATCAAAACATCTGGGTATCTGTGCAGAGACATACTGTAAATATTATTTTTCAGGAAGAAAAACAATGTGCAAGTAGACATGTTGTGGTATGTACTTGAAAATGTATAACATACCTTGTGAATAGATGACCGAATGAAATATTATATATATTCTAATACAATTCCTTTGAAAGTGACTGACATAATACAGTACTTAGCAGTATTGACCGAATTTTTGGGTGAGAGAACCAATGAATTATCTGGCTTGTCGGGGTCCTTTGGACACTGTCTGGCCAAACATAACACATAACACAACTTACACCACGTTGATGCCTCCTTTATTAACCTTTTTGTCTCTAACAAGAAATATAAAATTAACATGAGACAAGCTGATGTGGCGCTTGCAAAGCAAGATGAGCCAACAGGCTTCTACTCCCTGCTGTAAGATCAGTTTACTGGGTCTTGTTATAATGACATTTGATAAGACTCTGGCTTTGCAGGATGAGGATGGAAAACAAACTGGGCCCATTGCTTCCCATGTTTGCCACCTGTACATGCACACACCCATATATTCAATAATTCATGACTGCTTTGTTCCTGAAAGACAACTCAGCACTTGATTCTTCTCTAACACCTCTTGCCATGATCTGTCTTCCTTTTAGCAGGTCTGGGGTACTATATAAACTTGCCTTCTTATGCAAATGGCTTGGAGGAATTGATGCCTTAAGCTTTAGCTGTCATATTTTCACATTCTATGCTGCCTAGGGATGTAGTTCTGAGCCTCATATTAAGTGCTAGTGAGCTCTCTTCACAGAGTAAGTAGACAAAACAAATCCTTTTCTTGCTGAAGATCAAGGACAGCTTTCAGGCCAACAGCACAAACAGTGGACTGAAGAGATAAAACAAGAAGGATGAGACCTCACAACCTGACGCTGTAATTGGACAATTAAACCCCAGTATGGAAATAGACCAAAACTTATAAAAATGTAAGATCTCGTGACTGGTCATCCATTCTTAGTCCACCCTGGGTGTAGCCCTGGTCAGGCCCTGTCCTGCCCGTGGTGGATCTTTAAAGGCCTTTTAATAAATACCTACTTTATCCTCTAGCTCTGTCCAGTCTGTTTCAAGTGAGCCTTCCCAAGGCATCAGAATGATGTCTTATAGTCTGCTCTGATCTTCCTTGCTCAGCTGAGTTTTCTCAAAGCCTAAACTGCTGCCAGGATGGATCATCTTTTTGCCTTTTTTGTTATCATTTTAGTACTAAAGGAAGAGAGGTTAGATTGTCTCAAGAAGTGGTCATTGCCAAAATCTCGTGAATGTCCCAGAATACATTTGTTTCCCCTGTAATGATTTGATTGCCATGCCCTAACTCCAAGTGGCAGCAGACAATCTGAAAGGTATTTACTGGCTACCTACCTACTTTATCTTCTGAATTAAATCACCCTCTCATTCAAGATAAAATAAGAGCTATGTCTTGCATTTATTTGGGGTGGAATGGGAGAGTGTTGCCAATGTATTCCTGTCTTTGAACTGATTATTTTCTTTTTAAACATGACACTAAAAATCAATTCCTGCCCTTGTACTGCAGAGGTATATCCAAGAGACTAACACACAATTAAAAGACCTCCCAGTAAGTCTACTGCATGACCAGAATATTGGTATTATAATGCTCTGGGGGATTTTTTCAGAAGGGAGACAATCATATTGACTAGATGAATAAATAAGTTCCTAAACTACTTTTTTTTCCCTCAGATGTTCATCTGGCTTCGTATTTTATACTGTTCTGCTCATATTTCTACTCAACATAGATACTCGCATTTCTTGAAAATTCCTGACCGAACCTAGAAGGAACATGACATAGCCTAAAGATAGGTATTTCAGAGATAGTTTTTCTGTTTTCAGGTATCTGGTTTTTGATAGTATGTTGTTTCAAAACAAACCTGAACTCCTTATACTGCTGAATTCAACTGGCTCATGGAGTGATTTCCTGCTTTGTTTCTGGCCTGGCCTTTAAAGCTATAGCTGGTAGTCACTTGTAAAAAACCAAAACCTGTCTGGAGTAGATGTCACTGGAGAAAACAGATACTCATCCAGGAGTAAGCTTATATGCAAGTAAACCAACTGCCCTCATTTTGTAGGTTAGAGACAAATGCACTAATTGAGTCTATTGTGTTGCATCTTATTAAACTCACTTGACTTCCATGCACAGAACAGCTACAGAATCAGATGCTGTGTGCATTTAATTAATTAAATGTGATTATTTTGATTCATAGAAAAAATGCCCATCCATTGTTCTGAGTACTTTCACATTAAACAATAAAACATTTGAAGGCTTTTTTGCTCACCCTTTTTAACCGAGCTGTTAGCCATTAATGGGCATCACAGACTGAATCACTTGTGAGGGAGAATTTTGTTAAAGTACAATCCTGTTTGAAAGTTCTGGTTTGTGGTTTTTATTTAATTATAAAAAACTATATATTATAGTTCCAGAAGGAACTAAAGAAGTAAAATAGGGTGTGGATAGGAGTGTTGGTATGCTTTTAAATCAGGTTCAAGCAGCCTGGGTAACTTTCCTTTCAGCATTTTAATTTACATTAGTTGCTTATAAAAGCTTTTGATTAAATGAACCACTGCTGTATTCTTATGCTCATCAGTCAAGTTTGTCTTGCTGTGCTGCATTTATGTTGTGACTCAGGCCAAGCTGTCCTTTTCAATGCAGAGAGAAGGAAAAGAAATATGACATTGCCATAAAAGGCTGAGCTAGCTTGTGCTTCTTTGGTAATTTGTTTTCTCCATGGGGTTTGGCTGGGATCTAAGACTCTTTTTTTAGGTTTTTTTGCTCTGCCTTCTCACCTAGCTGAGGTTCTCCACAGCAGCTGGTGGTCAAGCATTTTTGAAAGCTTGCCTGTAGTATTGGCATTGGTTTCTGCATGTTGGGCCTCTCCTATCCCCAAACTGAGCAGCTACAGAGACCCCAGAAAGCACATGTCATCTGGGAGAAGAGAAAGACAGTCCCACTCCCACCAGCACAGTCCTCTGTGGGTAGAAACTAGGCTGTGATTACTATGACAAAGACACATACAGACCTTTCAGTCACAGCCCTGACAAAATTCAAAGAGCCTGACAGCAGTGATTGGCTTCATATTGGTGGCCTGGAAGTGGGGAAGAGAATTGTGTAAAGTTATACAGTCATGAGGCAAAGATACAGATACACCATTACTAATCCCAACAGCTGGCCAGAATTCATAAATATTATCCTCTGTCCTGAAAATCTAATAATTCGTGTGCTAAGGAGAAAAAAAAGCCTCTGTTCTTTGTGTTTAGCTCTGAGCTGTTCTGAATGCCACTGGGAGAAAAGGGAGCCCAATGCTTAATCATACTTGTGTTAGCTTGGTTGTACAGCTCAAAATGGTGTGTGTTGCAGCATATGGCCTCAGAGTCATTAAGTAAGTATTTTATTAAGAACTGTCCTATATGGCACTAAGAGCTTATAGTTAAGTGTGTGCTTGGTGTAATATGTTACATTGAGCAGAAAAAAAGGACTTGGCTTTCTCATCAAGATTTTCAAATTAAGATTGTCTATCTCTCTTAAAAGGGCAAAAATGGCATATTTTAAATGACTTCTTTAAAAGTTTCTAATGGTTCTCTTTTACATGACAGAATAATTTCTCAGATTTTAGTTCAAGAAATAT
>VXBB01020156.1:20969-31654 GCA_013399915.1 Illadopsis cleaveri | reverse complement strand
TTATTAACCCTTATGCTATCATGAATATCCCATCTGTGTCAAAAGCCCGTAACAGATGCCTACCCACATTTTTTGTAGTAGTCAACTGGACTAGTACAAAATAGTTGGGTAGTACCCTAAAGGCTAAGGTTTTTTCAGACCTAAGTCTGAAAACTTATTCTGATGATTGAAGACAAAATATGCCAATAGGCATAATTTACTTTGTGTCAATGAATACTCTCCCAGAACATGTTTGGGAATGGTTCCAGGCTACAGTGAAAGATATTGGCTGTTTGAAGCAGACATTCACCTTTGAGAAGGAAACAAATGTTGTCTGGATGCAGACTGTTACAACCTACTAGCTTAAGGGCTGAAAAAGTTTTTTACTAGTTATAACTTTTGTGTTCATAATCCATGGTGAATTTTTGTTGTACAATTTGATTCAATTATTTTCAAAGCATAATGAAAGGAGATTAGTTTCTCTACTGCTTACTTCTGTATCATGTCTCTGAACTGTGCACAGTATTCAAGAGTAAGTTAGGCTGATACTTTATAGAGTAAGACATACGATGCATATATGTTTTAGCTGCATATATGTTTTCATACCTATTACATTGTAAAAATTGCTAACGTCTTTTTTATGCCTAGAATAACTCTAAGATGTAGTAACGGTTACAGTTATGGTCATCACCTTATATCCAAAGTGAGTATTGATCTTGTTCTTCACTTTCTGTATTTAGCTGCATTTAATTTCTTCTTATGTTTTCTTGACTAGTTTAAAGAGTTGGTAAAATTGTTTTGTAATTTCTTTCTTTGGCTTGTTTTAATTTTTACACTGATAGATAATTTTGAATTATCATATTACCTACCTCCCATTTTAAAAATCATTTGAGAATAAGATGTGTAGTACTACTTGTAGGAATCTTGTTAGTGTTCTTCGTTCCAGAAACTAACAATATCTTTGTTTTTTCTCTGTATTTTTTTACCTCATGTTAATATGTGACAGAAAATTTCCTCTTAGCTGTCAGTAGTTTTGTTGGGGGTTAGATTTCTTTCTTTTTAGTTATAGAATTGTTTTCCAATCAGCTGCTAGGAAACTACTTAGTACTTACAGGTGCTAAAGGAAAACAAAGAAGTGGCCAAAGGAGAGGAGTGTAGCACCTGGCTACACCTTTTTTGGTCTCTGGGAGTTTCTCTCAGAGGGGGAAGATACTGTGAGTTTTGGGGGCAGGTAAAGGATGGCGCTGGGGACAGATGCGCTCCCTTGCTCTCAGCATCATAAGGAGGACAGCCAAGCTCCTGCTTGCTGTGGGGAGAATTCACTGTCATCACCAAAGNTTGCTGTGGGGAGAATTCACTGTCATCACCAAAGTCCGGTCCTACCTAGGGATCTACTACCGTCTGCTCGTGTGTCCAGGAATTCTGATCTCTCCTTCTCTTGCCTTGCTGGAGTGGGGCTGCCGCTGTCCCATCGCCACTGCTTCTTTGGCACTGCTCTGAGTATTGGCTACACGTCAGCCCCAGCACCTCCTGCCCTGCCAGGACATGCTGCANCCTTGTATCAATTGATAAATGAAGCTGCTGGGGAAAAAGAAACAGAGAGGTTCTTGAATATTTTTATAGATATGAAGACAAAAGAACCTTATAAACATTGGTTTTTATTTTAGTTTCAAACTGAAAGCTTTCAACCATGGTAATGAAAGCATGCATTTTTACTTTTCTAAAAATGTTTTACTGAAAGTCAAGAGCTACCTAAATAGTGTGTTTTATTCTAATAGGTGGGTTTACCTGTTCAGTATTACTAGGCAAATGAAAACATGGCTGGGTTCATAGTCCCATACAATCTGTTCAATAGTGTCAATATTTTCTCCCAATAGTAGAAATTGATTAAAAATAGTTCAAATGAACAAAGCAAAGCAAATAAAAATCCTTAATATTAATGTTTTAATGAGTAAAACTGAAACCCAGCATCCACAACAAAAATATCCCCAAATCAACCAAATCAACCAACAACAAAAAAAACAACCAAACAAACAAACAAAAAAACCCCCCACCAAAACAAAACACAAAAACCCTCCAAATATATTCCTTTAGAAATAAATAAATAGACTACGTTTTACAAGATCTAAGGGATGTCAAGCATATGCACAAGACAGAAGGAGAAAATACCAGTAGAAGAGTCAGGATACTCTATAGAAAACTCAAGTTGGTATGACAAGATGATATAAATTTGGAGGAGTGGGGTGCTGAATGTGCTGATTGAAATAATTCTGAAAGTGGATAACACATCAACTACATATTACCTTTTCCCTTTCATCATGGAAGGACTCACAGCCTCCTCCCCTGAGGGCCCACACTGTGCCAAGTGCACCCGTGTCCCTGTAGGAGCCATTTGGAGCCCAGCCACGCTGGACTGACAGCTGTCCAGAACTATGACAGCAATTGGACTCAGGTTTGCAACTGGTGCATTTGAAGGTCATTATGCTTTCCACCTTTGGAAAACATTGGAGCAGCAGGTGATTACAGAGACTGTAAAGAGGATATTTGAAAGACCTCTAGTCTTTCATTTTACTGTAGAGGATGATTTGAACAGAAAATGACTGGGTGAGAAGCTAGTCTTATTATAAGTCCATGGACTGGCAAGGCCAAAATCAAAACAGGCCACAGAAAAACGATTTTGAATCATTTTTATAAAGGAAGATCACTGTGCTTAGCAACAAAAGTAAATGAAGAAAAAGACTGTTGGAATCCAGTGACAAAAACTGAAATCTAAAACTTTGGCTTATAGGAGACTCAGCATATACATTATGCAATGTTTTTCTTATTTTCTTCTACACAGTTCTTAACACAATACATTCTTTCCACAACTTTATCTTTATTATGCATCTGTTAGAACATTACTCTTGCATTTCCTTTATTTTTTTCCTCCCCCCACAAAACAGAGATTGCACTTTCTTGTCCCTGAAGAAACAGAAGATAACATTTTTGGTTTATTGCAGAGGCAAAAAGTAAAGTGACTCTTTCATTCCTGATTTCCAGAGCACTGTAATGGGAAACAAGAAAAAAAATAACTCTAAGTAGCTCGCTGGACTTTTATCAGAACAAAAAGACAGTGGGTTTGAAAGCTGTGATATTGATGCATTAGTTTAACAAGTCAGCTGCAGCTTATTTCTCTGGTGGAGGCACATCAGGTCAGAGAAGACAAGAAATCTTACAAAGAAATAGAAGTTAATTTATGAGTGTATTCATTTTCCTTGTCTTTATATTGCAGAATACCAGGCATACTTATAAATATATACAGAAACACATTTGCAGTGTGACCATGCATCTCCTCCCAGACAGGAAAATGTTATTCAATGGAGAATCTGACAGAGAAAGTGCTAGAGCACTTTAGCTGTATGTTTTAAATGGCAAAATATATACACACATATGAAATGTGCTTTCTCTAGGCTGGGATATACAATTTTGAAAATAATTGTACATTTGAAGATAATTGTTCTGCCTAGAGTTCAAAGTATGTATGAAAGCTGCAGTATAAAATTATTCTACATAGTCAGTAATACCCAGACAATCTCTATTGCTTTTACTTATAAACACTTCTAGTGTTTTCACCATGACAATTCTAGCAGCAGAAACTAAATCATAAAATTATAAAATGATTTGGGTTGGAAGGGACCATAAAGATCATCTTATATGAACACCCTTGCCAGTGGCAGGGAGACCTTTCACTAAACCAAATTGCTCAGAGCTTCATCCAGCCTGGCCTTGAACACTTCCAGGGCTGGGGCATCCACAGCTTCTCTGGGCAACCTGTGCCAGTGTCTCACCATCCCCACAGTAAAGCATTTCTTACCAATACCTATTCTAAACCTGCCCTCTTTCAATTTAAAACTGTCACCCTTTTCTTGTCACTCTCGCCCAGTATAAAATGTCCTTTTCCCTCCTTTTTATACATCCCCTTTCAGTACTGGAAGGATCCAGTAGCATCTTTCTCCCTGAAGCCTTGTCTTCTCCATTTTGAACAGCACAACACTGAAAATATATTCTTATCTGTGATTTCACACAACTGCCTCTAGGTATTTTCTTTCTTATCTACTAGGAGCATCATAAAGGGAATTTAAATCTATGGATAATGACTCGTACTTCTTTTAAGTGGCATATAGGTAAACACTGCTGTTTGTACTCATGCCAAGACTGTGCTAGTTACAAATATTTCTTGCCAAGTAAAACGTCCATGATTAGAACATGGAGGCCTCCAAACCTCTTAAATGGTGTGCCCCATAAAATAAGCAGTCTTTTTTACTGTCCTGTCATGTTTGCAGTGAAGATTAAAGGGAAGATGTAGCTGTCCTCTGAAGAAAATCTAGCAAATTGAAGAAATCTAACAGCATACTAGTAACATTGTAACAATTAAAGTTATATTAGCAACACATAGATGAAAAAGCATTACAGGCTCATTCTATTAATGAGCTGCTGCTTTGTAGAGATGCATTTTCATCAGGCAACATGTTCAATGATCATTATTCAATGGTCCTAGATCAAGAATTAGGTAGAATATGCTGACATTCTTGCTAAGGAACATCTAGAAAATATAATCTATAAGAAATGCATGGTCTTAACGGTAGTTAAACAGGAATGTTGTCTTGGAAAAGCAGCCCAGTGTACTGCAGTCAATTAATTCGGGTCCTACCATGACTGGCAATATTGAGCTGACTACAGACTATGTGTGAAAGCTGACAATGAAAATCATAGTCCTCCTTGCCTTAGAACCTGAGATGTAAGATTTCATGCAGTATTCCATACGGCTACTGTTGTGTTAAGAGTAACACAGTTTAGCAGAAAAAGCCCTCCAAAACGTTGCTTTCCAGCTGGGCCTCAGAAACCAAAGGAGCTGGATGTGACTAGTCTTCATTCCTGGTTACAACCAACTTGGCACTGTAATTCTGGTTGCACTCCCAGGTGCAGCAGTAGTGTGGGTTGCATCATTAAATTGGTCTCATTCATAATCTGATCATAAATTCATCAATACTATAGTTAAACATTTCAACACCATGTCTGGTTGAGTTCAATAAGAGCTTTCACAAACAAAGATTTACCAGCAGTGCAGTTTTTTGAGCAATAGATTATAAATTCTTTTATATTGCTGGGAATAAATTCACTAGACCTGCAAAAATATAAATGTATAGTACTATACAAAGATGTTCCCAGGTATACTTCGACATGGTTGGAGGTACAAATCTCACCAAAGAGTCACCTCTGCTTTGTGGAGGAGAGAAAAGCAAATCCATCAATTTTTCTGTAAAGTGGCTGTATTCTCATTCTCTACTGCTAAGAATTTTAGATGCCAGTTTATACTTTTGGGAGAAGTGGAGATGTGACTCTAGTCAAGTATTTTGTCACTGCCATCATAAAGGGCGTGAGGAAAGGCAATTTTTATGTAAAAGAGGTATATAGAGAGTACCATATTTACACACTGTGGGTCTTGCTAAGGACTGAATGGGACCGTCATTCCCTCTTTTCCCTGGTTGATTGCAGTGATCAAGGTCATCCAACCTTCATCTGATACAGTATCACCTCCTGACCATGATATCATGCCATGAGCCACACGCCTCATGGCATATCCCATGGCTGTGGGACTGATTTCCTACAGCTATCTATCACAGTATCATTTTATAATCACACTGGGGACTACCACGGCCACCCAATCTAATGTCCTGCCTTTGAGGTTTTTGGTGCGCACACTTTAGAGACACAGGTCTAAAGGAATTTGAAGTTCACTCAAGTGTGCTACAGTAGTCCATTTAATTTTATCCAGTTTAGCTCTTTGTTTTCTGGGGTTTTCTTGATGCGGAACATTAAAATTTACATAATAGTAATCAAATTAGCAAAAGAATGTAAAAAATTATCAAAACAATGGAACCCACTGTGTGTATCTTATGCTTGAATACCAAATAATTGTATGTTTTGTGTTCTATTTCAATAGGAAAATGTACATGGTCTATGTCACTTTCTAAAAATTGTATCAGTCTTCACAACTTTGTATCTTCAATAATTTTTTAAGATGCATTAATGATACATAAAATCAATATTCCAGACATTCATTAACTTCCACTCAAAATTAAAATTGAATTTTAATTTCAAATGTCTGCCCCAACATTCAGGTACGGTGCGTATCAAATAACACGCACCTGCCAAATTACCAGCACTACCTAACTTAATTGACATACTTTTGCATAAGACACACAGTGATGGAAAGCCTCCCGCACTTTTTTTCAAGAGGTCCTGAAGACATAAATCCTATTTTAATTTCAGTAAGTGTTTTCTTTCTTGTCCAGCATCTTTTCAAATGAAAGAGACAACATAGGCACAGTTTTCTCAAAGATCACTTTCACAGTTGAAGAAGTTTTAAGAAGCCTGCGTATAATTGACAATACAGTCATTGCTATTTTTACCACTATGATTCTATCCGTTTCAATTATACCAGCTTAGAACTGAAGTGGCAAATTGCACCCTCTGGAAACCACAGAACAAACTAAAAAGTGTTTCAGTGCCACTGTTATATTAAACTCTTTTCTTATTTCTGCTTCACCTACACTTAAATGACTCATATTTTTGCGTAACCCCAGCTTTCTCAGCCTTCAGTGAGAGGCTCAGGACCCAAGGCAAGAGGACTCAAATATTTTTTATTTTCTTTTCTTAAAGGGACAAACAGTCATAATAATGAAATCTGTAACTTCATTACTGTCTCTGTTTCCCTCAAGCACCACTCAAAACCTGTATACTATTAAGAGAGAATTATTTGAAAGATTTGGTGTTGTTTTGTTTTTTTTTCCCTTAAGGACAATTCCTGCCAAGAATTTCTAGTTAAATATTGTTGAAAGTATCTAGCCTTATGGGTATTTCTACTGCATGAATAATTGTTGTCAGGCTATTTTATCGTTAGTTACAAATATCAGTATTATCCGATCCTATGCAGACATACCTAATTCTCTCATTCACAGTGTGTGCCTCCATAACTTACTTTTCACTGATAAATGTAAGCATTAAAACCTTGTATTCATTTTGAAAATGTCCTAAGGCACTCCTGGTTAAGCATACACACTTTGCATGAAAGGAATCTGAACTATGTATGACAATTAATTATCTGGAAACAAGAGCCATGAATAGTTCAGAAAACCTAATAATTGCTTATTTAAATTAAGTTAGAAAAACATAATGATCTAAGTTACACATGCCTATCTTGAATTACTTGAGAAATGAAATCTTGCAGAAGTAACCCATATATTGTGACATCAGAGCTACGTTTTCTTTCATACTGAATTTCTCTTCTATTTTGTGTTAGTCATCAAAATGGAAGACAAATATGTTTTCAGTGTATTTGGAAAATAAATCCCAAATAATGTACCAGATATAAAATTTGGCAAACTGCAGTAAATTTTCTCACACCTTTATTTCATATTGTTCAAAAAAGGGCAGAAAAATTAATCATTAGGAAATTACAAGAAAAATGGAGAAAATAAATTACTGAGTTCTTTGATACCTGCAGAAACTACTTCATTTGCTCACGTTATTTTGTTTTTTTGGAGAGTATTATGCATAGTGTCTAAAGAGATTGAAAAAATAATAACAACCTTCAAATACAAGAAAAATATAATGGCTTATTTTTTAATATTCTGGTCCATATTTTGTTGGTATGCAATAACCACAGTTATAAACAAGAACATATACTTCACAGACAATTACCAGTGGTGTTACTTATGCGTTTTTTACTCCTTAAAAAGATTAATCTATGCTTAAACAAAGTGTTATTTTTCACCTGGTCTCCCAGCAGGGGGGAAGGCGGCTCAGAGTCTCATATCAGGGGACATCCACAGCACATACTGACCATGTTTCTGTTTCAAAGATCCTATTGCTATCTGTTTCAATTTACAAAAATACACCTTCTATCAAAATTATATGAAAAAATCCTCCAGATTACAAGATTTATCATTGAGTAGTTCCACTAGTAAAGAACTAACAAGGTCTAATGAAGCTTTGGCCTTCAGAGAAGCAGGCTGCAGTGGACTTCCCTAATCTGAAAGGGTGCTCTCCCACTGCAGTGACTGAATTTCTCCAGCTGAGGCTTAGAACAAACCATGCTCTGTTCCATTGAATGGGCTTTTGAGTGGCATGTAGCTGTGACACAAACATTGTGGTATCCTGGCTGCTATTTATGGCCATGTCAGTGAATTTTTGATGATAACTGATGGTTTGATTTTGCCCCTGACAGGAAGGTACAGCAGTGACCTTTTATCCAATGAACTCCAGGGCAGGGAAAAGGTAGACATCACACGTCACTTTTTCTTTTTCTTTTTTTATTTTTTTTGTTTCAGCTGTATCTCAAGGGCTTTTAATACTGCAAGAGAATTCGTTAGATCTATTGTGTTAGCTTCAACTGACACAATATGCTGGGTACCACATGTTAATGTACCCTGGGGAAAACAGAATATATCACAAGATTTCATAGAATCATAAAATGACCTGTGTTGGATGGGACCCTAAAAATCGTCTTGTTCTAACCCCACTGCCATGGGCAGGGACATCTTCCACTATACCAGATTGCTCAGGGCTCTTTCCAACCTGGCCTTGAACACTGCCAGTAATGGAGAGCTCCAGATTCTCTGGCCAACCTGTTCCAGTTCCTCACCACACTCACAGTTAAGAATTTTTTTCTAATATCTAATCTAAACCTACTATCTTTCAATTTATAGCCATTACCTCTTGTCCTGACCATGCCCTTGTAAATAGTTTCTCTCCATCTTTCCTGTAGGCTCCCTCAGTTACTAGAAAGCTGCAATTAGGCCACCCTAAACCCTTTTCCATTCCAGTCTGAACAATACCAATTCTCTTAGCCTTTTCTCATAGGAAAGCTTCTCCATCCCTCTAATCAACTTAGCATCTTCTGGACTCATTCATAAAGTTCCATTCTCCACATAGTCCAGATTATTGTTTTTCCTCACAGTTCTCTTAGGCTGTTGTTATACACAAAAAAGTAAATTTGATCTACGTAAACAGCTGAGGCAAGACCTAGGGGTTTGCAACCTGCTGCTCTTACCTTATGCCAGACTTCCCTTTCATTCTGCCTGCCCAGTCTTGACTACTCTGGCATGAAGGCAGTTTTTTCGGTGCTCTGTACGAAGGCTCAGGACTGATGATTTGATACCCATAGTTGCAATAGGTTTGCAATGTGTTGACAATGTAAAATTTGCAAGAAACAATTGTGATTAAGTGCCAGATCTAGTTTTACATGTTACACATTTACACATAAGAGTGCAATACATTTGATCCATGCAGAAAAAATACAAAATTTACTACTTAAATGCAAAACATCTGTGCCAGGGAAACAATAACATTTGATGCTTTTCAAACGTTTTACGGCCTCTGTACATGTTCTTAAAGGATGGATGTGCATGAAGAACGGAAATGCACAAAGATTTTTAGATTGCTCAGAGTTCCTCCTGTGGCTTGGCCCTGAGAATCTGAAATTTTGGGCAAAAATCACTGCTTTAAAAGGAATTAGGTCTGAAGGAAAAAAATGTATGGTAAGGTAGTCCATCAAATGATGAAAAGGATGAATCCTGAAAGAAAAACAAACCTTGGCTAGCAGGGGTTTTCAGAATTCAAGCTCCTACACTTTGGTTAAATCTGATGTTCAATCAAAAAAAAAAAAAAAAAAAAAAAGAGGATTTGCATTTCCGTGGTATCTATAAACCTTTTAACACAAGAGGAAACTAAGAGGCAAAACCCAGTGTTTTAAATAAATCTTAGTTTTGTCTCCAAATGTCTCCAGTGTTGAGTACTCATATGCAATAAACTCCACTGATAAAAAGCTGTCCCCCACAGAATATTTTAGATTACATAACAATTTTAAAGCAGAGCTGGGAAAAAATCTCTGTCTACCAAGCCAACCCTGAAGTACCAGCTGATCCTCCTTCTGGGAGACTTAAAACTATATCATAATGACACTTTTTCCTGTTCACATTCTGGTATCTGTTCCTGAAGACTCCAATCTGAAATCCAGGCTAAAATGAATGTATTTTAAGGATGAACTTTTTAAAAAGTTTTTTGAGAAGTCATTTTGCAGTACTCCTTTACTTTTTAGACTCCTTTTTAATATGTAAGCAATACCAAAATAAGTCAAAAGGTATCTTAAACAACTTTCTTCCCAGAATGAGGTACAGAATATAGTCTTCTTTACACAAAATGACTTGCAGACAGCTTCTGCTACCCTCAATATTAGCAGCTCTTACTAATGCTCTCTTTATTGTTGTAATACTTATAATTAATATGCATGATAAAAATACAAATTTATGTTAAATAATACATAATACAAATAATTTAAATCCACCATAAAGGCACTACATTTCATATGATATATTTATTTATAGATAAATTTACTATTCCATGTCATAAAATTTGTATAGGACTCATGCAATAAGAATTGCTACTTTGTGCTTATGACTTTAGAAACTGAGAGAAATATATTAACATATCATAGAAAAATATAAAATTATTTAAGTACATAAAATGTTTTTATATTTTACTTATACAAAATATATGCTATTTATTTTAGTATATATAAAACCATTGTGTATTATACACAGTGTAAGTCAAAATAGAGCATACCACAAAATGTTAATTAAAAAATTTTAGTATATAATTCTCTT
>VXBB01020156.1:8553-20951 GCA_013399915.1 Illadopsis cleaveri | reverse complement strand
ATTTTAGTATATAATTCTCTTATACATTTTTTCTCACACAGAAGTGTTTATCAGAGTCGATCTTCTGTCTTTAATCCTCCCAAAATACTAATTTTAAGATTTTCAATTATTTTCTTTTGCACTGTTATCTGCAAAACAATAGTAAAATCCAGTTTTTCCTGAATCTTTGGTCTTTTGATTTTACTTTAAAATACATTAACTGGCAACAGATGAGGGCATATGATCTTAATAAATGGTGTAAAAATACTAACTCATTAAAATATGTAGAATTAAAATTTAACAATTTGAAATAATCTGAAAAATCTATACTTGTCAGAGAAGTGTTGTCAAAAACCTGACAGCACCAGCAACTCTGTCCATCCACTGATCAGGTCGAAGTTTCAGTGCAACAAAAAAAGAGTATAATAAAAAAGAAATATTTTCATATGGGTGTGACAGGTGTAGATAAGATAAATTTTGTATGTTTTCAGCTGAGAGTAAATGATGCTGAGAAATTTCCCCAAACTCACCTTCTGACCAAAACCTGTGAGGCAGAGCTGAGGGCAGAGATTGCTCAAACACACTGAACTGAAAGGATCTTTCAAAATTTCAAAAGTACAACTTAAATATTGGCATCCAAGAACAAAGATGTTAATTTTTTTAACCACAGTGGCAACGTTTGATCCAGTTAATACAGGATTAGGGATTATAAATATTTGCAAAGACTTTTAACAATAGGAGCATTCTGCTCCTATTGTTGAAGGAGATATAGTCACCTGCAGTGACACTTCAATTTTGTCCTTACTGGGCTGATGAGTAGGTTGTCTAGTTGTGCAGTTCAAGATACTGATCTCACAGCCACTTAAAATATCAATTTGGCTTCAGACAGTATTAGGAGTTCTCTAGGTGCACAGCATCTCTGTAGTGGACACTCTGACATCAGAATAAATTGTGTGATAACACTTCCTCCACACAGCATTAATGTTCTTGCAACATTGCTTTAGTGTGCTTTTACCTCCACAATGTGTTTTAATCAGTGTGTTTGTTTCATTTTTTCTAGTCGGTAATGAAATTTCACTCACACAGAGGCGATATAGGAGATAAAACAAGCTACAAAACAGTTCTCTTGTCAGAAAAAAACACACTTGTCAGTGAAAATCTCACTTTATTTAATTTAATGATATAAATGTATCGTTTATTTAATGATATAAATGAAAAAACAAATCACCAGCTAACAAAAGTGTGAATATTTCTCAAGAGTTCTGTTGCTTCTAGAAAATGTTCCCAACCAAAGATGTACGTAGGTGTCAGCTGGTAGACTTCCTCCTGAAAATCAGTGCAAGCAATGTGCCAAGTGAACTGCAGCACAATGTCATTTGAGGATCCAAGGCAGCTCTCAAGTTCATTCAGGGGCCTTTTATCAGATTATAATTTGGCCAGAATTACCAGCAAAGCTATTCTTAATGTTGTTCTGACAATAAATCAGTCAACCCAGGAGAACTGGAGGGATAGTATTAAGGATACAGCTCAATGAAATAAAGTTATCTGAATGTTTTTGTTCATTTAGGTATATATGTGTGTACATTACTTTCTCAGTTGCCTTCACCTTATGCTTTTGTTCATCATAAAACATGTCTGATTTTTTTCAGAAGCTGTTGTTTTACTAGCCTGCAGCAAAGCCACTAAACCAGTATTTTTCATTATTTTTAAGGCTTCTAGGTTTTATTTGCATAGCTCAATTTTTTTTATCAGTACATACACAAAGATTTTTTAAAAAAACTTGAGATATTTAATTCAATCCCTTCCCAACTATGAATTAATCTATGAATACTTTGAGAAGAACATCAGAAATGCCAACCTTAGAAACGGAGGTAATTTTATTAACTGTAAAATTTACTTCATTTGGACCCTTGGGAAAATTCTCTGTGACTGATGACTGCCAGCTTCATAATGAGGCACAAGACAAATGATGGTCACTATTTTACAGGCTATTTTTAGAATCTGCATATATAAACAAACACTGCACATATACATACTTTATTGCCCCTTGTATTATGACTTAAACTACAATCAGCAACATAAGATTGTAGAAAATGGTAGAAAAGTGAGGGAATGATGAAGAGACACAGCTTGTGGAATTACCAGAGTTATTTGTGAATTCATTGTAAAGAAAAGCATGATCTTTGCTAAAGTGATCACTAGGTAGAATCATTGAGCCAATGAATTTTAAAAGACATATGGAGTTTCTTGCTCCCTAGTGTAATCAGAAGCTCACATGTGCAGAAACGGCTTTAAGTTACAAACACTGCAGAGAGACTTTCCATCTTCCAATAGTATTTCTTGCTTTAATCAATTTATAACAAATGTTATTTCCCTAATTTCTGTGTATTCTTAAACAACATGGTGTTGGGTAAAATATACTGTGGATTTTGATACCACAGGTGCAAAATACTGATAGGCAGTCATCTGAAAAGTTGCTGTCCTTTATTCAGTAACCCACTAGCTACCTAAGTACTTTCCAGTAGTCATTAGACAAGAGAATGTGTAGAATTCAAACACTGGGAAAAAAAATGGAAAGACAAGCGGGACAAGTAAATTAATGCAACACATGAAAAGTTAAAGGTCATTTTGCAATTCTGTTCCTTCAATTTTCTTTCCATAAATTTACACAGGGATCTGGAAATGGAGTTGATATGTGTGCAACTGTTTTGCTTGTAGATCTGTTTTCTATTCTGCAGAAGGCACACAGATGCTAAAGTGTTGCCCTTTGCAAGAATTGAGAATAAACCAACAGAAAATTATGTTGAAAAGATAAGCCATTAGTAGAGAACTGCTGTTAGTAACTAAGAAAGCATAGCAGGGCAAAAAGAAGAGATGAAAAATATAATCTAAGTTGTAGGTATTACCTAAGGACTCAGATACAAGTCATTTAAAGGAATAATCTCACATTTTCAAGAACAAATTTTTTACAGAAACTACACCGTCATGGAATCACCTTCTAACCTGCATTCCACATTCTTCCTGCCTCTCTGCTTGGGTGTCTTCTAAAGCAAAGTATTGACAGCTTCCCTCTTAGGTTGCAAGCGAAACTTCCCTCTCACTAGCATTGGGTGTAGCAGTCCTCTTACTCAGTTATGAAACTGGGTTTTTGAAAAGGTGATTTTTATCTATGCCAATAAATTATTCAGTAGTTAGTGAGATACAGCTTTTCCTTATCAACCCATTAAATTGGCTTTAAACCATGTAGCAGACTAATATTTTGAGATACAGAGAAAAATATCACTATCTTTCACACACTTTTTGAGTAATAAAATAATTTACATTCTCATTTATGTCACAGCTTGTGCCCAAATTTTTTGCTAAGTATCACCTGCTTTTGTAAGCTATGAAAAGCAATTTATCTCTTTGCATTCAAGCACCAATCTAAATGTTTTCCTCTCCTCAGAAAACTTTCACTCCATAATACTTATTCCTTAGTGATAAGAAGATGGAATAAGATCAGGATTAAGAAAAGGATTTTTTCAAAAGCATTTGGTTTAATTTGATCTTACTGGGAGTTAAGTCCTTAACTACAGTAAAACCTGACTTGACTCAGATGAGGAAGCCCAGAACAGGTGCTGTGGTTCCTTACCTAAGACTTACACTTTTCTATACCTCTTGAGTGTAACACTTTCCATTATCTTGTTTTAAAGGAAAGTGATTCCGACACAATATCAGCAACAATATGCAACACCTTTTTATTTCCCCTTTTACAAGTGATCCTTAGGAATACTGATCAAAATAGAATACTGTTCAGCTAATGAAATCTGACAGTTTATATTTCCACTGTTTATTAAATCACTCACATAATAATCACTCTCCTCAAAAAACTGTTCTCTTGATGGAGTCAGCAACTCTTAGCTGAGGAAAAGCTCCTATGACATCCCTCTGAGAAACAAATGACTGTCTTGTTCTGTGGGGAATGCAGTGGGGAGTCTGCTTAGAAATACGTGAAGTTCTTAAACCCCTCAGCATCAAGAAAAAGGTATTTTAATTCTATTGACACCAGTTAGTCTTGATCTGAATATGCAAGGATGGAGAGATTAAATCTGCTTGATTCAACTTTGTTAACCTCTGCTTCTAACATTACCTGCCATAGAATGAGATCACCATAGACTTATCAAACTATTTACTATGCACTCAATGATGTCCAGACAATCCCTCTCCTCTTTTTCTTTGTTTTGTTTTGTGTTTTTTTTTATAGTCCTTTCACCTGTTCCTTTCCAGAGCAAGGACAGTGTTCCACACATATATGAGAGCATAAATAAAGAGGGCTCCTTTGTTTTTTAAAAAATATTATTATTTCTACAATTTTTGTTCTTTATCCTTTGCTTAAAGTTCCCTTTCAGGAATTAAAAGAGACTAAATCTTTCCAGTTACTTAAAAAGGAACTTAACTAAAATATTTGTTTTGGTAATGAAAACATGTTTCATCCTTTATCAATGACAAACAATTTCCTCTAAAAACTTAACTGCAGAGAAAGAGGATACAAAAGCATCTGATTACCTGAAAAATTACAGAATTGAAAAGTGTTCTGATTTCTACCACGTTCCTTTCTGTCTTGTCTTTATTCAGTACAAAAGAAGATACTTGCCTTAGCTTCTCAATGGAAACACAGGGAGATGAAATATTCTAGTACAATAACGTTACAGGTTCTACAAGACAAACAGCAGCTTTCCATCACCTGAGCTGAGGAACTTCTCATATTTGGGTAAGGATAGGCATTTTTTTCAAGTCTCAGGAATTCCCACAAGCAACTACAATAAGACTGAGATTTAGAATTCAGCAAAAAAAAAATAGCCATATATATTAAATCTTACCTGCCTTTTGTACTTTGCTACAGCTGGGTTCAGGCTGCTTTCCTAATCACAATCCCCTTTGTCAGTTATGTCTTTGATGTTAGGCACAATTTAGAGTTTTTCTCTCAACTCTAAAATCCCAGGGAAATATTAAGAGCTAGAATGAATGATAGTCTTCTTCAGAACTCTGCTTGAAGCTTCAGCAATTTAAACCTGATAAGAGCAAAATATGTTCCCCTGTAGAAATGACTCTTGCCTGGAAGATTCATATGATAGGCAAGAAGGGAAATTATGTGAAGTCAGTGCCACTGACTAAGTCTAAAGTTGACAAAAGAGGCAAACTTGATATAGAAACAATGAAGGTAAGATAATCTCATGTGACCTTTCAAAAACGTTGTAGAATACTTACTGATGGAAAGCCAAGGTTCAGCAGCCATTACTGATTGAAATCAAGAAAACTTCTTGTATTTTCAGCTATCAGAAGTATCCATGGAATAAAAATGGGAATTACACAATAAAAGTTTAAGTCTAAGAAAAATGGAAACGAAATGCTCAGTATTCATAGCCCTTCAATCCATTGTTTTCAATGTTTGAGCGTTTTGATATCAGCTCTTTTTTCTACTGTTATGAAGCTATAGATTAACACTTCAAATATGAAATTTGAGAAAAACCTTGAGAAAATCTTTCTATTTGTATAGAAAACCCTGAACATTCAAGATTTCCTAGTATACAGAAATATATTTGGTATACCCATGCCTTTCCACTTGTTGGGTATTTTTGCAAGTTCATTAATTTCTGATGGGTATTGTGAAAATAGTTATTTTAAGTGTAGCATCTGAAATAAACCTCTATTCTTAATCTTACTTAGGTATGCCACACACAGAAAAAGTGAGACAGTTCGGACACCAAATAGAAAATGGTTGCTTGAAGGAATTTCAGTATATCATTCTGTAGAATTTCTCTTATTTTTCAGACAGTCTCTGAATTTTAACATTAGCATGGAAATAAAAAACAAGGCTAGTTATTAAGCCCAGTGCTACCTTATTGTATATTATTGAAGAAAGCTTTATTTTTTTCATAGTTAGTTTCTGCTGTCCATTTTATCCAAGAATTTCAACAGTTCCCATTCCCCAAACATAAATAAGATAAGCATTCTGGTTACATGTTCAAGATGCATGCACCTTTCTGGTTTTTGAAAGAAGGGCAAAATTATGTAGATTCACAGCTCCCCTTTAATGGAGACAACCACCAAATACTGCTATTCAGTTTGCAGTCAAATAAATTCACACTGGATTCAAATAAACAAGTGATACATATATACCTAGATATATAGGTATATATAGTTATGTATCTTTCCCTGTTCACCCTAAAAAAAAAAATAAAGTGAAGCTTTCCCACTGCCTTGTGTTCTCATGCTGAAGTTTCACCCCCTGTGTGTGTGTTGATCAATATGCTCTTACACTTGCATGGCCAATCACCAAATTCTGAACAGAACAATCTTACTATGTGAAGCCTTGAGAGGCTTCACACTTCAGCCAAGAGTGTTCACTTCCTGATAAAAGCTTGGAAATAACCCACTGAAGCTGAGAGGACTATTATTCTGGGCTGACTGATGAACAGACAACACGAAAGAAATAGAGATGTTTAAAAAAGAAAGAAATTTGTGTGTTCGTAAAGATCATTCCTTAAGAGAGCTTTTATTCAAAAAAGGTATCAATACTACAATACTTACACTTGCAAGTCACAAAGGACTGCCCAAATGTGTGTTTGAGATGTATCTACCTGAAATGGCATGCTTGCCAAAAAGTAATTATAGACAAAGAACACTGAGGAAAAAAATGTGTATAAATAACGAAGCTATAGTGATAGGTTTTGTATGAGGGAAAAACTGACAAACAACAAACCTTTAAAATGTAAGAATATATTAATTCAAACAATTAATGTCTGTATAATTGTAGATAGTGTCTTCTGATCATGCAATATTTTCTGTGCAGGTAGAGATTACATGCTTTCAGTTTCTGTTCTTAAATTTAGAATCTGCAAACATAACAGCATTTTTTTAAACTTGAAAACAACAGCTGTTTTTTCAAGTGCAATATGATGCCTCTTATTTCTGAAGGCTGCCATATAGCCTTCAATAGTCACCTTATCAGAATTTTGCAGTATATCAGACTGGTTTTTTCCACTAAGTCTCACAAACTCCTCTTTTGCCTTTTGACATGATACACTGCTAGGCAACACAGGTACTTGCACAGTAACAAATCAGATCATAAAGTGATAGGCCTGAAAAACACCATGCAAAGTCTATTTTCCCCCCAAACTTGTTTCTAACTCAGATCAATTTATCTATCTGTCTTTTCACAAAGCCAGACAAACTTATGCTAGCACAAACATGGAGATGTTTGAGAATGGAGAGGTGTCTTCCTCAAGGAACAGCAATGACCTTGTCAATAATTTTGCTTATTCTTGTCAGAAAGTACAGCCTTCATATTAATGAGTTGAAACTTTCTAATGATAACAAATATTTCTGATCCTAGGAGAACTATGGATATTAATTAATTATTATTACAAAAAAATGTTATTTTTTCATTCCATTCTTAATAAAGCATTTTCATCCTGTGGGTTTTTTCCCTATCCAAAAAAAAAATACAAACTTAGCAGCAAGAACTGATGCTTAGAGGCATAAGTTGTTGTAGTTTTATTGGGGAAGGAGGGGTGTTGCCTCTTTTTTTTTAATGAAAATTTTCTGTTACAAACGTTACAACACCAGCCCTTTGATGTTAAAATCCAAAGTACAGTAATTCTGTACTTGCAGGAAACCAGGTAAGAACTCAGGAAAATCAAGCACTTTTCAATCCATAATAATCAGAATGTTCTGGAGGAATAGTTTCCAATCTTACTCTGTTAGCTGCAGACTAGATAGATTTTGATTTCATTTATACTGCAGATTTCATTGGTCTCATTTACAATAATAATCTAGTTTTCCTCTGTCACTTGAGGAAATTACTTTCTTTTGCTTCTAGGATGGAAAACATGTTTCCGCACTTCTGTTGAGTGCAATCTGTGTCTAAAAGGCGACTTTACAAATAGTCATGTATGAAATGCAAACACTTGCAAATGCATACGGATCATATGAACCTTTTGATTAGGGACTTGGAGGAATAACTAGTATCCATGGAAACTCATTGCTTCAGAGATTACAAGGCTGCTAAAAGGCTGCTGAGAGTAAAAAACACTACCTGCCTAAAACAAGTTGATACATGAACAAAAATTCCATTATCAAGTAAACAAGTGCAAAATGGAGTTAACCTAATTTATTCAGTTATCACTAATCATTTGAGATTTCTCCACATGATTTATCCCATTTCCTATGTAGCTGAGGATACCAACAAGAATGTCAGTATATTGTGCTGAAGTTCAGTCATTACAGCCCTAGCCCATAACAGGCATAGAACAAAAGTTCTGGTCATGCTGAAAGGGCTCAGGCAGCTTCTGTCTTACATAATTAAATTCAATGTTATTTTACCATCTGAATATTAACTGACATAAACACATAGTCTCAATGCACTTACTACATCAACAATATATGGAACACAAATAAATTTGCACATGATTTTAAAAGGTAGAAGGTTTTTAGAGGAATTGATAGCTAGAATGTAAGATCAGGTGACCTGGCCCAGCTAGCATGGATTTAAGAAGAGTAGGTCCTACTTAACAAACCTGATCAACTTTTATAACTCAGCAACACACCCAGTGGACAAGGGAAAGACTTTTCATGTTGTCTACCTGGACTTAGCAAAGCTTTTGATATAGTCTCACACGGCATCATCCTGGAGAAGCTGGCAGCCTATGGCTGGGACAGGTGCTGTCTTCATTGGGTTTAAAACTGTCCAGATGGTTAATACCTTCATCGATGATCTGGATGAAGGGATTTTGTGCATCTTCCACAAGTTCACAGATAACATCAAATGTTGATTTTCTGAAGGGTAGGAAGGCTCTGCAGAGGAACCTGGACAGGCTGGATTGATGGGCAGAGGCCAATTCTATGATGCTCAACAAGCCCAAGTGCTGGGTCCTGCCCATGGGTCACAACAGCCCCAGACAGCTCTTCAGGCTGGGCGTGGAGCAGCTGTAGAGATGCCTGACAGAAAAGGACGCGAGGGTGCTGGTCAGCAGCAGCTGAACATGAGCCAGCTGTGCCCAGATGGCCAAGAAGATCAATGGCATCCTGGTCTGTATCAGCAATGGTGTGACCAAGCAAGACAATGGCAGCGATTGTCCTCCGTATGCAGCACTGGTGAGGCCACACCTCAAATTCTGTGTTCAGTTCTGGGCCCTGCAGTTCATGAAAGACACTGAGGAGCTGAAGCATGTCCAGAGAAGGACAAGAGAGATGATGAAGGGTCTAGAGAGTAAGTCAGATCGGGAGCAACTGGGGAACCTGAGGTTGTTTAGCTTGGAGGAAAGGAGGCTGAGGAGTGACCTTATCACTCTCTACAATTCCCTGAAAGGAGGGTGCAGCCAGGTGAAGATTCGCCTCTTCTCCCAGGGAAAAATGTCACAAGAGGAAACAGACTCAAGCTGCACCAAAGAATGTTCAGGTTGGACATCAGGAAGAATTTCTTCATGAAAGATTGTCAAGGATTGGAAAAGGCTGCCCTGAGAGGTGGTGGAGTCACCATGTTTGCAAGTCATTCAAGAAATGACTGAACCTGGCACTTAGTGACATGGCACTTAATTGATGTATTGATGTTTGGTCAAAGGTTGGACTTGACGATTTTGAAGGTCTTTTCCAGCATTTTTTTGCTCTGGGAATCTAAAACGCACTTGTGAATTCTGTTATTATGATTGACCATAGAGTCAATATAAAATTTAGTGGTCTGTATCAGCAATGGTGTGACCAAGCAAGACAATGGCAGCGATTGTCCTCCGTATGCAGCACTGGTGAGGCCACACCTCAAATTCTGTGTTCAGTTCTGGGCCCTGCAGTTCATGAAAGACACTGAGGAGCTGAAGCATGTCCAGAGAAGGACAAGAGAGATGATGAAGGGTCTAGAGAGTAAGTCAGATCGGGAGCAACTGGGGAACCTGAGGTTGTTTAGCTTGGAGGAAAGGAGGCTGAGGAGTGACCTTATCACTCTCTACAATTCCCTGAAAGGAGGGTGCAGCCAGGTGAAGATTCGCCTCTTCTCCCAGGGAAAAATGTCACAAGAGGAAACAGACTCAAGCTGCACCAAAGAATGTTCAGGTTGGACATCAGGAAGAATTTCTTCATGAAAGATTGTCAAGGATTGGAAAAGGCTGCCCTGAGAGGTGGTGGAGTCACCATGTTTGCAAGTCATTCAAGAAATGACTGAACCTGGCACTTAGTGACATGGCACTTAATTGATGTATTGATGTTTGGTCAAAGGTTGGACTTGACGATTTTGAAGGTCTTTTCCAGCATTTTTTTGCTCTGGGAATCTAAAACGCACTTGTGAATTCTGTTATTATGATTGACCATAGAGTCAATATAAAATTTAGATTTTTTTTTTTAATTGTAAAGGAAGCATTCAAAAACCTTGGCGCCAGAACCCTAGAAGACCTCTAAGACTACAACTAGCATTACCCTAAGAGCAAACACAAAATATTGCTGCCTAATCCCCCTCCAGTAAATAAAAATGTCATGGATAGCAAAAGAGTTCTGCAGTCATTCTCATGGTGAGACGTTCCATTGACCTCAAAGAAAATTTTGCTCAATAAAGCAAACAGTTATCTATTCAAAGAAAAGAGAAGGAAAAAGGAAAGGAACCCCAGAGAGTGAATATAACAAAAGAGAAGTAAGCTATAAGTGCTTATTCATGGATATGTATCTGAGCTGTCTGTTCCAGTTAAGGGATTTTGTGATTTAATTAAGGTAGACATTGGAGGTTTTGCCTCACCAGCTTTCACAAGCCTAGTTAACTGAAAGAACAATATAGGCAAGGCACCACATAGGTACATGCTGTCCAAATACACAGTCCTGAGGTATTGTTTATACACAAACACATATATATTATTAAGTACCAATACCTATATACTTATGTATAATACTATATACACATGCCGCCTTAACAACACACTATTTTATCACAGCAATTATATAAAGCTGACTTTCTTATTGTCCCCTGGTATAAATAATTATTTCCACTCTAAACAACATAGTTTGCAACCAACACTGTGATCAGCTGGCACACAGGGATATCACTTTTGCTGATTATCAAACACCTCTTTCCACTTTACAAACATCTGAACACTGGGTGGCTTTTGACACTGAAAATGAGTGATATACTAACTGTATGTACATAAGGATTGTGATGTGATGCCTACTGCTTTAACAAAAATGTTCCACAAAAAGAAAATGCAGAGTTCTTACTCATGAAAAGAAAGACATTTCCTGCCTTGAAACAGACATTTTATGCTGCATCTAGTGAGGGATGCAAGGCAGTGGCAGTTATTTGACTGATCTTTTATTACAACCCCTACTGTTAAAGAGCTAATGGCTATAGAAAATGAGCTGCAAGCTGAGTGCAGCTAGGAACTTCTCCAATTGTTTATGTGTAACCAATTATATTAAGAGCTTTTAGTAAACATTGCTCATTATAATCTATTTCCCTGAAGAAATGTCATTTACAAATGAATATTTAAACACAGCTTTAGGTTTTGTTCCATTTTCAAGAAAATTTTAATGCAAAGGAGATGCAGACCTGCAAACAGGCCATTAGAAACCATGAAAAGAAACAGAGGTTATTCTACAGGATGAAGTGGTGAATTAACAGACTAATCTAATCTAACACTACTACACCTCACATCAGCAGTGTAGTTATTGAGGGGTTTTACAACTAGGTTTCTTGTAATTTAATCAAATTAATTCTTAGTGACTCCAGGTATGATTAATTCTGCTGACAACCTGAACATCAAACTCAGCACACTCAGCAAATCTGGCATCTGAATTAACCACCCTTTAACAACTCATGAATAATATTTACAGAGTTCAGTTATGCAAAATGCTTTTTAAACTCAGCTCCATAGATACCAACCTAGGGAAAAAAAAAGTTTCTTCATATCTTCTATAACATAAAATAGAGCATACTCACAATATGAGTATGGGTTGACCATTCAGTTCCCACATTCTGTGGCTTTGACCACCTATGTTCCCATATTTTTGCTTTTCTGGAAATTCAGCAAGCTAAACCAACCGTATTGCTGAAGTCCAGACAGATTTTTGTGCTATTCATAATCAAGTTAGAATTCTTTGAATAGGAACTCTGCAGAGGTTCTGAACTAGCTGTGTTTGTAGCTCACATTGCCATGTGTCCAAAGCACTCGCAAGAAACATTTTTAAGGGCACTGATTTATAATTATTAATGAGTCTTATATTCTGATCAATATTTAACTCTACTCATCACTGCTGCAATCTCACCTTGGGTCCTGTGTGCATTTTTGGGACCCACAATATAAAAAAGACATTGAGCTATTAGAGAATGTCCAAAGGAGAGCAACAAGGATGGTGAAGGGCATTGAGAGGAAGCCATGTGAGGAGCAGCTGGGGTCACTTGGTCT
>VXBB01020153.1:112520-146151 GCA_013399915.1 Illadopsis cleaveri | reverse complement strand
AAAGCCCTCTCTCCTCCTAGAGAAGCTCCTTGGAGTCAGTAGGGTAACGGGATTTCTTTTCTATACCAGACCCGGTTAAAACTCTCCTAAGATAATCACTGTGGTGAAGGCAAAATGTTTTTTCTCCCTCTAAGATTGTAAATTATGTATTTGGCTTAGCTCCTGTTCAAGAGGAAATTAAATGAACTTCAAAATAAAACTCAAGCACGTGCTTATATTTGTAATTCACTTTAATGGTAGAAACCTCGTTTAGCTACTAGTATTAACTGCAACAATATAATGACACAACAGCATTTAATAAAATGCATAAGCTAAATCATGCACTGCAATACTCTATATACAAACACAACAATGCAAATTTGTGACTGAAGACATTGTTTGGATATAAAATTTAGTTTAAAAAAAGAACATGCTATTATTTTTAAATGTTATCACACACAACAATACTGATTTCACAAAAGAAGCTGTGAGAAATTAACAACTTTTGAAAAGTTTTTAAAATAAACATAAACAATAGTTTTCTAAATTATAAGGAACAGAGACTTCCAGAATATATCCCAAGGAAATGAAAGTAGATGCTTCCTTTTGTAAAAATTTGCTGGTTTTGTAAGAGCTCAGCACTCCCTAGCATGCCAATTCAGATACAACAGTGTGCAGTTTTCAGTTAAGAAATTATGAACAGTGGCTTCCAGTGTATTTCAGAGTACAGACTGATTATTAAAAATATCCCAACATTTGATCTTGAGTCTATATATGAAAAATTTAACATATACAGTCTGTAAGTAAAATGTTTTCTTCTTAAAGACTGTGCTTTTTCTTTGAAATTTATTCAGTCCTATTTTAACTCACAATCATGAAATACCGTAAAATGCACCTGTGTTGTATTATTGCACAGCCTTTATTGCCACTAAATTTGAGTATTTACAAAAAATTCAAATGTGGATATAACACATTCAGTTTCACTGAATTTTGCCTTTTTTTGTCTGAATTCATAGTTGAATTTTTAAACAGATTCAATCTTGATTAATGCCCCAACTGGCTTCCTAAACTTTAAAACTGTTCCCCCAGTACAATGACTTTAAGAGACTTTCAAGGTTTCTGTTCACCTTTAAAGAGGAAAGGAAGGATTCAAACAGCACCAATTGTCCTGACACCAATGAAAGACCATCTGTCACAGAAATTCCTGGTATTTAAATATTTTTCCTGCTGAAAATTGCAGAAATAAAGTTTTGAAATGCTGCAGGTTTATTCCTATATTTGAAATAAAAGCTTACAAATGCTCACTAACCATACACCAAGAAAGAGACGATTCTCAGCATTTTCCTGGCAAACTTTCCTCAGACTTGTGGTTGAACACTTTAAGCATGCACAAAAGTTCATATTATTTTGATCGGTGTCTTATTATATGATTAAATATACACAAGTCTTTCCCACAGTGAGCACAAAAGGTGGAAATAAATGCCCAGAAAAATTTAACTTCACCTTCTTAATGACAGAAACAAGACTTGCTGAACTACTGGCCTGCATGGTCTGTGAAATGCTTTTTTAAAAACCCACAGTTAACAGATTCACTTTATGGAAGGCGTCCTTTTTAACTTCATCAAAAGGGAAAAAGAACAAGATCTGTTTATACTTTCATAATGTAAATGAATAAGAAATTGTCTTACTCCACATCTCATTTTCCAACTGTGTGCCCAGGTCCCACATGGACAGTGAGACTGTCACAGGCAGTGCAGGAGCTTCACACATTCCAGACCCAGGAAAGGACAGAATGTGGAAAGAGACATTAGTCTGACAACTAAATCAACTAGTTGTGTTCAGTTTAGGCTGGAAGATAAAAACTTTAGAAGGTGAATATACAATTGAAATGCATTGTGAAAATCCTGGAGATGTCCTGATGCTTGCTAAGAAATAAACTACCTGCAATGTCCCTACTATTTAATTACTGTTGTACCAGAGCTGCTATTTCACTGAACAGAGCACAGTCTCTAACTCACAGGTTGATTTCATGTGATTACTATGGCAATATGAATATTGATTTATTAAACAGCATCTATTACCTCCTGTTCTGTGTGCTGCAGTTCAGTGATAAAGGGCAACTTGGTTTACTTTCAATTCGCCACAGATGAAGACTTAAAAACAAAAAATCAGTCTCTTACCAAGCTTCACAAAAAATACAACATTACAAAAGTATCTCAGGAGGCTGGAAGAGAGTAAGTATATAATGAGCAGGGAAGTATTTTCTATGACTACAGTTATTTATTCATTATTTTTAACAGGCATTATATGCTCAATTAACTATTGACTGGCAGACCTCTATAGGTAAATAAGAAAAGGTAAAGAGAATAATGTAAAAGCCAGAAAATTCATGGAATATATTTTTCAGTTCTGAACAGCAAACAGTGAATTCAGACTGGTTTAGAAAAAAGGTGCAAAGCTCTGAAAATTGTGAGGGCTGACCAAATTAGGAAGCTCTGGCTTAGCAAATGAATAAAAAACTTTAGCACATAGAATGGACAAATAACGGCTCCATATCTGTACATATATACATACACTACACATTTTCTATACACTGTACAGAATATATTTAGACAGAGAGGTATAAACATATACATTCATACACACATACATACAGCTATGTACATATGCATCAGCTGCTCGAGTGAGTTCTAGAACTGAACATGCAGAAATGCACAATGGTGGGAGGCACCAAATAGACATGTACAACTCTATCACACCCTTTAAAAAGAAAGAAGGCAGGAATTTAACAATAATAAGTAATTTTCAAAGCATTCATGTAACTCAGAGGATTTAACAGGTTGTGGGAATTATGGAACATTACAACAGTATTACCTGTGATGAACTTAGCGTAACTTCACAATAAAAAACATCTAAACTTTAGATCCTTAAACTTGAAGCATCTAAACTTTACAAAGAATTTAACTTGCAACCGCTGTATAAATAATATTCTAATTTTTTTTTTCAGAAATAATTTCCCATATGTTGCTAACACCGATTGTAGTGGAAGCAGGGTTGTACCATTATCTAACAAGGGTTAATGGCATCAAACAATAAGCCTAAATTTAGTTCAGGAGTATTTACTCTTAAAATAACTCAGCAACTTTATAGTTAAAAGGTGCAAAAACTAAATGTTTTCACTGTCTCTCTTTTGCTATCCCCTCTTGGTAATTTTTCACATAAAGCTGTTTCTAAACTAATTTCATGTCATTCAAGATCCAGTAGATGCTGGAAATTTGTCCTTCCTCCACCCCTCAGTCTCCTCTCTAGGATGACTGTGCCCTCATTTGGCTGATCCCTCCTGGATGTTAGGACTGCAGCTGTTGTGTGCTGCTGTCACAGCTGGCCATGCTTATCACCAGAGCCAAAAGCTCTGCATTACTGCAAAAGCTCTTCTGTTGCTCTATGGCCAGCGTGGCAAACCCTGGGAACAGGTGGGAATATGCCTGTGTTTGCTGGCATTTCTGCTTTTCCCCTTAGGGACAAGTGTAGGTGAAAAAAAAAACCCAACCTCCCCTACTTTTGCACTATTAAGAGTAATTGGAGAGGAAGAGAGGGATCTCAAACAGAAAATTTTTGTTCTTTTCAGGATGGTATCATCCAGTATATATGTGGTGGTACATTTGTGTGTCTGACTGACCTGCCAGTTCTACTGCTCACTCCACCTGATTCAGACAGGGCCCCGACTAGTGCTGTTAGTGCAGGAAGCTGCTTTGTCATTGCTTGGGCAGTACCCTCAGCCCATTCATTTCCAGTTCTGTCTTCCTGGTTAAACTGTATTCCTGAAACCCCTTGTTAGTCATGCTATTTGGTGCTATTTTTTTTTAATTGCGTTTTACTAACTAAATAGCAGGTAATCAGGAAAGAATCCTAACTACTGTCTAAACTTTAATGGGCAGGAAAATCTACTGACAGCTGCAGTATCCTGAATGAAATCATTCAGGAATCTGTGTATTATACAGAACAATAAAAAACCACATAAGTGTTTTACAGTCTCTGTCAAAGGAGAAACAAGAGTCAAGAAACTGATTTCACCTGGGAGCTTCAGCCCTGACTTGGTTTCTCTACGGCAGCCTCGGAATGTGCCCTTTGCCAAAGGGAACTGGAATGGCCATGCAGAGCTGCTGGATCCTGCACACAGACCTGGAGCCAAAGCTCCTCACCAGAGGCATCACGGCTGTCTGGGGGGCCAAGGGCTGCAGAAGATGGTGAAAGGAGACTTGGCAAATGACACCAACTAATCAGTGGAGAGCAACAATTGTTTCTTGCCCCAGAGTGCTCTGAAAACTAAGCCTTCTTAACAATGTAACATTTTAAGGCAGCTAAAAGAAAGCCCAGGATAACTTCTTAGAAGGACCTCTCCTTGGAGATAATTTTTCCCTCTTCCACCAGTTTCACTCAAGAGTAACTCCACAGACACCAAAAGCATTGCAGCTAATTTATAAGCAATGTAAATAGGCAGAGAAAGATTACTTTTGCATGTGGTCTTAGTTCTGACACTATAGTCCAATGCAAGTAAATAAAGGGAAGAAAAGAGTATACTTTCCTACATTCATCAGAAATGCAATTAAAATCATTATGACAAAGCTAGTCCCAAATGCTTTTTATCTACAAGATTCAAAGTTCCAGTTCCTTTGCAAAAGAGTTGAAAAACAAATGAAGCACAGTGGACATTACTGCCTCATTATCATTCCCTGCATTGCCTCATTATCATGCCCCAGTCTCAGTCAGTGCAGAATTCTACCATTTGTCTGAATGCATTGTGACTAGTATACACATTTGCTCAGGTTCAGATAAATCTAATCAGATATTTTATTACTGTATTTCTGCCCAGTTAAAGTATTTTCATTTCAAGAGCAGCAGAAATAGAACCTCAAAAGTTCTGAAGAGAATAAATTTTGGCACTCAGAGCTTCAGTGAGATGAACTTTTCTTAGAATCACTTTGTGACTGTGATACTTTGACTCCAAGTTCTGTGAAAACAAGTTTGGCATTTAAATTTCACCTTTATGAAAACAAGCTATTTCAATATTTAATACTCAAGAAATAGTTCTTCAATAATTGTTACAATAATAAAAACTCTCCTGTCCCATATTCATAAGGAAAAGTTTGCACTTTCAAAGAAGAAAAAAACCAAAAGTAATTTAACAGTAAAGCTACTAAGATTAGCCTGTTACCATCTTCCAATCACTGCAGGAGGGATGGAACAAACCTCAGAAATTCTAAGAACTATGTCAATGTTGCACTATTTTCTGCCAAGATGGTGCAAAGCTTGCCTGATTGTGCAGCTGCACTGTGTGCATCACACAGTCCTACTGCCACTGAGAGGGATTGTGACAGGCTGGAGAAATGGGCCAAGTTCAAAGAGGGGAAGCATAAAGTACTCTCCCTGGGGAGGAAATAGCCCAGGCACCCACATATGTTCAAATTTCTACAATCCAAAATATTAGTCTTGGAATCAAAATAATGTATAGCTAGAGTAATTTTTGTTAATGGTATCAGAACTAGGTAGCTTGGTTCTGAGTTCTGCAAGCCAGCAAATCATGAGAATGATGCTACACAGAGAGGGACTTTATAGCTTTTAGGTGGTAATAACCAAATCTTAAGGATGGAACTGCTTCATTTCATCTATTAAATGCATGCACAACTATGGATTGCTTGGTCATTACTCAATTTGCACAAATTGTTATTTTTTCCCTAATAAGCCCTTAAATAATTATTTGCAGAGTAAGTTGAAATTATGTTTGTCAGAAAAAGATAGCTGGTGCGTATTGAAATTTAAAACCAAATATTCCCATAGCTAGTTTTTGTGCTAAGGAATATTTCATTTACCATTAAAATGCTTTCTTATCTGCCTAAATAATTTTTATGAAATACTGAAGGCAAATTAAGTTCTGTAATCCTTTTGGCTAAAAAAACCCAAAAAACACATTAGTTAAATGCATTCTGCTTGTAAAAAAATGACATAACCCAGTAAAATTTTGAATTTTAACAAAAGCAGCTACTGTTCTTTCCAAGGTAGCTACTGTTTCTGATGTTAATATCATCATTAATTTTAAAGTTGTATACCCTTTACATAAGGACTGTGCAGCAGAAGTGCTGACACAATCCTGCAGCAGTTACACTACAATCAAATGGTTGGTACTAAAAGCTGAAGTCCATCTGACTTCACATGTAGAGAGCAGACTTTCCATCACGTGAACAATATGAGAATTTCATTTGCTATAGCAAAAGCTGAGAGAGATGAAAGTGCAGTATTACAAATCTCTGCATGGATACTGAACTCTGTAATACCCTTCTAAGAAAAGAAGATTCTGAATGTGCTAAAAATAGTAACTGTAGAAGACTTTAATGCAACCAGAAGCTAAACTTAAATAGTCTTTTGTGTTACAGTAAGTGCTACAAATATCAGCCTCCTAATAAACACAAAGTATACAAGGTCTTTTTGTTACTTTAGAAGCCTCATCCAAAGTTGCATAAGGTCTTTTGGCTATAATTCAGACTCTGAGAAGTCACAAACACCAACCTAGTTGATGTTTCTAAATAAATATCAATAACAGAAGAAAAACCAAAGTGCTGAACTTATCATTAGGTAAGTTTTGCCACATAAAACTACGGAAGTAAGAATGCCTCTAACACACAAATAATTAAAATCATTAATGCATCTAATGAGCCAGGGTCAGATGAAGGTATTAATTGCTATGACTTTTTAAAAAATCCTTGATTTTAAAATATTGAACAGCCATAATAATAAATTATACTAAAATGAAGCCTATGCTAGCAGCTAATGGCCCGTACTACTAGCAAACATGTTGATGGCTCATCACTCGAGACAATTAAGAAGTAGTTAATTTTATATCTCCCTGGTGTATCAGTCATCAACTGCAATTGTACATGAGTGAGAGTAAATCCTAACTATATTCTGGTTTCAAACTGAGTGACAGGTAAGTTGAGAACCCTGCAAAACTGGGAGTGCTCAGGGAGGGAGGAAGGGAGAAATAAAGTGAGAGAGCTTTGTAATAAACTCTTGCTGACAACCAGAGGTTCAATATATTTCAGGTCTTACACTGTTCCCTGTGGCTACATCATGAGGGTGTTCAGAGTACAGAGAGAAGGAGTAAATTTGGAGAATACAAAGAGCATACTCAAAGAGCATCCCACGGCTCTATTTGAAAATTACCGCTCTTCCAGTTAATGACTGATTTTCCCCAAAGTCAAAAGGCTTCTTCTTAGAATAACATTTCTCATGATTGTGTTTGTCTGAATAGACACTTTAAGGAACCTGCATATTTAATCCTAATTGTGACAAACACTTTTTTTCCCTAGTGTGGGGAATTGCTGTAGCACATAATAGTCACTATGACTGCACTGTACTGTGTATTACAACTACACTAATTTAACAGATATAGTTTCATATAACGTGAATATCTGATTTAAGAATCCACATTATATTTCATGCATAACACAACAGCAAGTGACTTTTTGTAGATTAAATGATTGTCTCCTTTAGCATTCTACATTTTTACAAAAATCACTAGCATTTTGACTAAGGACATATGCATTTTGTTTGTTTTCCATACTCATAAGCAGGATGTTGATGATGCTGTTGCTCTGACAAGAAATTATTACAAAGTGCTAGTATTATACCCTGGCATTTGCTAGACATTCATTCCAAGGATATTTTTAAATATATACATACTGTTCTTTTTTACTTTTAAAGTAATTTTATTACTATTCTGATATTATAAAACTCTTTTTAACCACTGATAGTTTCTAAATACAAAGCATGTGAAAAGTATGTTCAGTAATCTATGGCCTTTTAAATGAAAGGCATCAAAAATATTCCTAGTGGTAGGAAAGGTCCTATAGCAGGTCTTTTAATAGCTGCTTTAAATTTTGTCAACATCAGAAAAAGACAAGAAGTAATCTGTCAGGAAACTGCTAACAAGTTGGAATTATCTGCACATACTGAAACATTACTCTTTTAACTTCTTAATTATAGGGGTTTTGTGAAAATTACTTCAATCTCTCAAATTACGTTGCTCTCTCTATGCAGACGTGCCAGTTATTTGACCATTGTATTCTGCTGTTTCCATTTTGAGAATGTAGGGGATTATGCTGTCAATGGGAACATTTCCAATGAGACCCGTGAAGAACAGTTCCTCGGTGATGCTAGAGCTCATCAGCCTAAGTGCTGGCAGGCGAACTAGGATCCGGGCTAGCCTGAAAAAAAAAGTTCAGTGGATTATAAATACATATAAGACCAGTTTAAGATACTCTATGGTTAAAGAGCTGGATCTGTCTTTATTATTACCATAAATCTTGAATATGTGTAAAGAGGCAATTAAAGCTAATTGGATACCATAAAAAGAATGGTTACAAAGCCAAATAGCTTTGTAGTTTTCCAATGAAAGGGACATGTTAATGCCCTTTGTAGACAGAACATGTATGTACAACACACAATTTTCTTGGCCTGCTTTTGAATTCCCAGCTCTTGATGAACAATGCTGAGACTAATAATATTCATATGGATTAGTGTGAACATTTGCACCATTTTAAGAGTATAATGCTTAATTAAAATTTCAGCCACAAACAGCATAGTCCTCAGTTGCCTAGCAATTTCATGCCAAATAAGATAGCAGGAAGGAGGCTGGATGTATATAAATAGAAAAAAAGAGAATCTGCCTCTAATGAGAGAAGAAATTCAGGGGAATGTACTGTTAAGCATAAATCTTGCCAAATTGCCCTGGTGTTTTCTTTACCAGGATGGTAACAGATACACAATATAATGAAGTGATTGTATTGAAATGCTTCCCATGCATATGAAATTCAGGACAGTGATGAAAGCATTTTGCAGTCATTCATATGGCAAATGTGCATCACAAATGCCAAACCAAATAGATTTTCTGAACCAGAACCATGTAATAGCAATGCTCACGTAGCACTGATCACCCGTGCTCTGGAAAATGCTTGAATGTTTATGGAGAAAATATCTAAGGTCCATTCTGCTAATATTCCATATCTTGTAAACTTCAGGGCAAAAAGATTCCAACTATCCTGTTGTTTTTGTGAAAATTGTAACACTTGTCTCCTATCTCAATTTGTACCAGCACTCAGTTGCTCAGAAATAATCAGATTTGTTCTCTAAACTTGTCTATGGGTGAGCATGGAGAAATAGACACTATTAGTTAAAATACAGGACACTGCTTGGGGAATGTAATTCTGAGTTTCTTCCCTGAGACACTATTATGAGAAATAAGTACATGGAACAAATTTTATATTTAGCTTTATGGTAGATATTCAGCTCTCACTAATCAAACCAGAAGGACTCAATTGTACATGGAAGAATGCGGGATTTGAGGATACTTCTGAGGCAGAGAATCCTATTTTCATTGCACCACAGTGTTAATTCTGTAAGATCAGTGCAGAAAACAGAGATGGTAGAAGCTCTCTTTTTCGGACAAGTTTTTTTTCTTTTTAGTTACCCCATCCTCAGACAGTGTTTAAGTATATGGGATTCCTTCTCTACATGAGGATACCTTTCACAATAAAAAAGAACATGTTCTAGTATATCTTGCTAAACAGAAGTGAGAATTTTCCCTGATGGTGCAGAAAATAATTGTGTTGATGAATTTTGAGTTTTGATGGAGTTTGTTAGAAAACAGAGTAATTGTTTCTAGCACATAACAAACAGAATAGTTGAGAGGTGAAAAAAACAAGCTAGATAATTTCAGAGAAGTCCTTGGAAATTAAAAAAAAAAAAAAAGCCAAAGGAGAAAATAAAGATGTGGGAATTTCTTATAAACAGAAGTGAGATGGTTATTGTTCCCTGTTATATGTAATCCTTGTTTTCCAAGGGCTACAACTGACAGTTTTAACATTTTTCTGCATATGCAACTTGAAAAACATTTCAAGGATGATAATCACCTTTTAGTTGTCAAAGAGACTTTAAAATAACTTGAAAAAAGAAGCAGTGTGAATTAGTCAGTTGAAGCAGTTATCCCTCAAACATCTAAAAAAGTCTGTTTACTTTTCTAAAGATGACTATGAGAGTCTCAAAAAAAACCCCTCAAAAACCCAGATAGTACTAATAAATTTAATTTCCATGGAGGAAGGTAGACAGCTGTTCGTGTCGCTATGCATCTTTAAACAAACCTGTTTTTTGAATTAGGTTTTAGTTCTTTCTCATCAACAGTCAGAAAAAAACCCAAACCCCAGATGTAAAAAACATCAATAATATTACTTTGTACTTATGTTAGCTACTGCCCACAACATTATTTTGGGTACTTCAGACAATAAATACCTATAAGTATCTTCTGGATAGGTTTTTTGTACATAGTCCTGCAATTCCATCTGTGCCTTCTCCTGGAATTTTTCTATTTGGGTTGAACTGGTCAGACCAGGGTGATCTAAAGAAACAAAACATTTCTGTATGTCGATTGTTTCCCTATACATTGTGAAATAAATGTATTTATAAGACTCTCACATTTAATTTCAATAAAATATTTCTATGGTACTGTGATGTTTAACATGCTAGCTGTATAAAGGAAACCACTCAGGTGAACATTTACTTCCTGGCTTCAGAATCAGCTTGTTCACTTTTCTCTCTAGAGCTGTGTGTATCCATAAGAAAGTGGACAAAGATTAAGCCTGTGTGTGTGTACCAGGAAATGAGACAGAATTTGTTTTTAACTTTGCTTGTTTAAATGTAAATATGTTTGCCTCTGTGATTTGTTCTAATTAGGCTCGCTAAGCAGTATCTAGGGTTATTTTCTCGACAGATCAATGTCTCAATCTTCCCAAGTTTATCTCATGTTTTAATTCTAGCTGGCTCAGCTGTGCAGACAGCCATGTGATCAGAGCAAAAAAAAAGCAAATCCACAAAATATCACCTTATGCCAAAACAGTAGGTTTGAACACACTCTTGTGTCCAAACTGCTTGTCCCTTGAACTACGACAGAGCTACCTTGAATTTGGATGGTTTCTTGCTTTTCCAAATTGAAAAAAACGCCTAATAAACATAACTCTAATGGGACAATCTCCCCAAAAATATTCAAAAGAACATTTCAGGACACCAGTATCTTCTAAGTTTTATTTACAGAGAGAAAAATAGTTATCAATGCAAAAAAACCCCAAGCAAATACACCAATAACAATATATCCTTTTACTTTGTATTCTGTTAAATACAAAGTGGCAAATACCTTGGAATTAAAATAATTAATATGCATTTCTGAGCAAAACTTTCCCTTTTACTCAGCCTGTCAGCAGTTTTAGATTAACCTTTGTGTGCCCTAGAAACATCTGCCACCTTTGCTGAAAAGACTGCCACTTCCAATTTCTTTAATGTCCTTACCTAATCATTCCAGAAAATCTCAAGTGTCTCCTTTGAGTAAATTCTCATATTTCAGAAACACTTCACTATGCCTTATTTGTCTGCTGTCATTTTTTTGGTAACAAATGGAAGACAGCCTGTTTACATTCAGTTTTTGAGATTTTGTGGAAGTTTCATACAAACTAGGCATTTCTGCTCATATTTCAGCTATTCCTCTTATGAGTATATTAAAAATACTAAAATTGAATCAAATTTGTTTTTGTCACTCAGAGAATGCATTTCTTCTAATCCTCATCACCATTTACCTCACTAATATTGCTAGTACACATTCCAGATAATTTATTACTTATAGATTCACAGCTGAAGGCAACTTGAGAATCTAATCTTCTAAGGTGGATGTACAGGAAACACCTGATAGATTGGAACTGTAAACAACATGGATATGTTGCTCTGAAGTTATTTTAGAACACATATTGTGATCATCGTTACGAAACAATCATTTTATCTACACCTTAACAGACGAGTCTCATCTCCAGACATTAGTCTGATTTAAAAAATGCTAAAGAATTGACATATTAAGGCTTATTATTTAAAAAGATATGGTTACTAAATTCCTTACCAGGGCTAAAAAGGACTATAGCTTTAAGGTATGCATATTCATATCCATCAATATCAAGCTTGGCCATGCTGTTACAGAATTCCTGAAGTTTCCAGATGTGTTCCATGACTTGCTTTATTCTGTCTCCAGAAAGTTTATCTACAAAAAGATATTGCTTACTATTTCATCTGAGCTCAAGCATTTCTAATATATTAACAAATAAAGTTTTATAAACCAAGTCAAGTGATATTTCCAAGTCTTTTGCTGTCTCAAAACCACTTAACGTGTAAGGATGGCCTGAATTATTATGAAAGTGAAGTGAATTTATAAAGTTGAGTCAGACCCACGGCCAGCAAACAGGATGTTAACTCTTTTGTGTAATTTTGCAAGGACAGCATAATCTGCCACACCAAACTTTTTCCAGTGATGTACTGTTTTGAGCAGAGACTCTCAAATTATGGTGCATTACTCTACAAATGGCTAGAGGGATTCTGGGAATGAACAGAAGTACCAAGCAAATGCTAACATGCAATCCTAATTTTCAATTCAAACATTATTGAATTAGCTTTTCTAAAAGTGAATGCAAGAACAGTGCTACTTTCTCCTCTATCTGTACTTTTAGGAGTGGACATTTCATTAGCAATGATAAATAGTCTTTTTCCTATCTGATGGCGTAAATTCACTGAAATACATGTGCATAGATTCTTCTATCATTTGAAAAATCACATTCCTTATATTGGGTTCATAATCAATCTTAAAATTTCAATTTAAAAAATGTATTTTCTTTATAGATATGTTACGAGTGAGTGGTATTAGCTGCTAAACTAGGAAGGGAGAAATTTCTATTGTGGTAAATAGAAATCCTTGTATTGGACTTCGTATCTACAAACTAGTCAAGGAATAAAAACATTAGAGAATACATTAAGACAAATTTTTGAATATATAATTACTATTATCAAACTTCATAAGTAAGCCAGTTCACAGGGAATAAAACCTTTCCTTTGAAAACACATTGGAGTAATTTTATTCCAGTCATAACCTCCAATGCTAGTATTTCATATAAATTTAATTTGAATATTTTATTTTTCTATTCTACAGCTAATAGTGCATAGGATTGCTTAGACCTCATGCGCCTTAAACTGAATCTTTGACATAGTTTATTACTATTTGATCTATTTTCTGAAACTGCAATGAGAAGATTGAATGAATGGAAGAACCATTATTTGCACAGTCTTGAAATAAAAATGAAAGCATAATCTACATTTCTTAAATCATTAATTGTGATACAAATTTTTAGTTACTCAAGATGGATGAAAATAGACATAATGTAATGCTCTTGTTCCTGTATTAAGTGGGAAAATATGATCCAGAAAAACTCAGGAAAAGCAAACTTGAATTCCAGAGTTTCTAAGTAGCCTCATCACTAATATGTTCCTAGATAAAGTTCTGAAATTTCTTCACTTTGTTTTGTATTTTGAAGGTATAATACACAATATAACATGGTAACTTTGCAGAATAGATCAGTGACACTAATCATCCTCTTTTCTTGGCTGGTCTCAGCTAATGCAGTATGGCTGCAAGTATAAGTTTTAGGAAAAAAAAGATTTTTTACAATTTTGATGAACATGAGAACAGAAGTGGAACCAGCTGTAATAGCCCTACCACTTACTCCTTCCCAAAGTCACCGCCTGGAATGGAGGTGGAATAGACAGCTCTGTGAATTATGAAACAGATATAAAGTAAAAGCCTAACTCTGTGTAGAACATCCAGTGTGCAGGTTTCCCTTCTGATCTTTTCAACTTTTGCCTCTCTGTGCAGGAAAGAAGCAGCACTCTGTTGTATTTTGGGACTGTTCAGGCGCTCTTACATGAGAAAACAACAAACCAAAACAAACAAACAAAAAACCAACCAACAAACAAAAACCCAAAACCAAAACAAGAGAAAACCCTATATTCATTATGAAAGCAAATAAAGCATACTATCCATTTAAGAATCAAATTTTGGTCTAATTTACTTTATCATGATGAAGCTAATAAAGTAGATTATAACTTCATTGTAGAACTATAGAATGTACAAAGCAGATAGCTGGAAAAAATATTTAATAACCTTCAGCTCTAGAAAAATACATCTGTTTTACTCTCCTCTGTAAAAACCTATTTTCTAATTTTTGCTGTGTGCACAATAATGACACCATTAAAAATTATAAGAAAATGGTACCAAATAGTATTCTATAACTGCTTTCAATGCGCATTTTAAATTTAAAGTAGTTTTCATGTATTATACTGTGTTTGCAGAGTTTAAAGGTGCTAGTATTGTTTTCTTCCTCCTTTTAAAAATTAATATTATTTTCATGCTAATCAATCCTATTGATTGGAAGCATCTTTAAAGAATGAAAAAAAGCAAATATAACAGATTTTATATCCATTCTAGATATAATCATCATTATCAACAGATCAACATTGAATTAAAATATAAACTTACATACACGTTGTTAAGAATGTCAAGAAATTAGGTTGCTTAATGCTTCAAGGGCACTTCAAAATACATTAATCATTATTGCATTACAGTAGTATCCAAAACCATTATACTTGCAAGAATATGCTTGCCATGATAATTGGCAAACACTTGTTTTTACACTGCAAAGAGGAGAAGGAAAGTTCTGGAAGGAAAAAGTCTGGTGTGGTTTGGAAAAGGGTATCATTATTCTAAGAGGAAAAAACATACATCTGGGTGGAAAGAAAGCTCTCTGAGCACATCCAAGGAGTATTTCAGGATGTACTGTCTCTCTCTGTAACATCATCAGGTGTAGAAGACCCCCTTGCCTCTATGGACACTTCTATCCCACAGATATCTGTGAGGTCAGTGCAACAAAGTTGTAGATCACCGAGGAAAAGATAATTATGCAAGAGAAAGCTTCACCTTCCCCTGGTTCCTGGTGTAATTCTGCCACTGATGGGGAAACACCTTGTGAGCAGTGTTATCCAAACGTTCCTGTACTGTTAGCAGGACTGGTAACATACCTTCCTGTATGCTGTTCTGGAGGTGGTTCACAATCGCTCCCAGGATAGTGGACAGACTCATCACCTGTGCGCACTGTGCCAGGCCCAAGGTAAACAGCTCGTTCCAGCAGGCACGCACAAGGCTCGTATTACAGTCCTGCCTATAAACAGCAGAAAATCAAACTGGTAGTTTATGTATCAGCTTGGTATTGCCCTATGTATAATTATGTTATGTATAACAATTCATAATAAGGATTAATGTATTGCAAAGCATTTTGGTAATAGGCATATATTAGCATATTACAAGTATTTCAAAAGGCAAAAAGAAATTATAGACTATGGGAGACCATTTCAGGTTATCTGTGAAATGGTGCTCATCAATTCTTTAGTAAGTTATCAAAAGCAAGCATTTAATTTCTACAAATTCATGCTTGCTTTTGATTTGGCTTTAGTTTCTGTAACCACAGTAACATCAGATATTGTAGTTACCCTCCCCCCTGCCATCTTCTATTTTATTCTTCAAAACAGGGAATATTGCATAGTCTTCACACATTTTAAAGTATTCATTAAAAATTAAACAATATCCTAACTAAAAAGTTCAAAATAGCTGGGAAGTGTTCAGATCAGTGCTTAAATTCATTCAAAGCAAACTATTCAAACAGTATGTCCATTTACCCAAGAGCTTGAAATGCAGGTATGGACCTAGCCCAGTGCATAGAGAGGAAAAGGAGTCGTGATGCTGACTCACAGATGTAGTGTACATTAAGGTACTCTGGCATCGGACTGGGCATTGTCAGCTGCAAAAAATAAAAGTACAGTACAATACATATAGTGCAGACATAAACCAGTTGTTATCATCGATGAAATAACCAGCAGAAACATTCAAACTACTCTCAAAGTCCATCACAATCAACAGTGTGACAAGAAGTTGTCAAAGGAAAACTGCACTAAATAACTCATTACTACTGGCAACAAATGCAAATTGGAAATACGAGACAAGAAATTATGCAGAAGCTCATACATCTTAAGCATTAGTTTGTTTAGTAAGACATTTAAAGAAGCACATACCTTAAATGTGACATGTGTATCTGTAAGTAGGGGTCCTTCCACTTCAATAATTGGTGTTGACTGATCTCTACTGATTACATGAATATTTCCTCCTCCTGTAGGATCCATCCCATCTGCCAAGTTATGAGGTGTTGTACCATCTGTGGTATTAAGTGCTTTAGCCAAAGTATCAAATGCCCTAAAAAATAATAAATAAGTCAACAATGAAAGAGTGCTTCCTTAGATCTTAAAAAATACACAGTGCTCAAATTAAATACTATAAAACATTTCCACTTAGAGGCAACATACTAAAGAACTCTTTAGGCTGACACAAGGTCAGACTTTTCATCACAATTTAGTCCCTCTGTATTCTTGGGGTATTAATAAAACAAATAGATGTGCCCACATATTGCTGGTAAAAGATCTCTGCTGTAAGGGAAGGATTTTGAACTGTAAATCCTGCTCTGATAGTTTTATCCTAGTATTTGTGCTAGTAAAGGGGCCTTGTGCTGTGCTGGTTGTGGCTGGGATAGAGTTAATTTTCTTTGCGGTAGCTAGTATATGAGGCTGTGTTTTGGATTTTTACTGAAAACAATGCTGATAATATAGAGATTTTTTTTTCATGCACAGCAGTGCTTGCACAGTGTAAAGTCCTTTTCTGCATCTTGTCCTTCCTGCAGTGAGGAAGCTGGGCGTGCACAAGAAGTTTGGAGGTGACACATCCAGGACAGCTGACCCCAACTGATACAAGGGTTATTTCATACTTTGTGGCGTCACACTCAGTACATGAAGAAGGGGGAAGAAAGAGGAAGTGAGAGGATGTTTGGAGTAATGGTGTTGGTCTTCAGAAGTAACTGTTACATGTGCTGGAATTCTGCTGCCCTGGAGGTGGCTGAACACCTGACTGCCTATGGAAGGTAGTGAACGAATTCCTTTACTTAGCTTGTGTGTGTGGCTTTTGCTTCATCTATTAAACTGTCTTTATCTCAACCCACAAGTTTTCTCACTTTTACCCTTCTACTGCCAGTCCCACTGGTGGGGGAGTGAGGGAGCAGCTGTGTGAGGCTTATTTGTCTGCTGGGCTTAAACCACAACAGTCCTCTTGCACTTACCATTCACTGTTCCCCCTTCTCACAGATTCAGTGAGGATTACAGACCAGATGTACTCCAAAGAACAAAGTCCCTGTTCTTGTCCCCATGCTTGATCTCCAGCTTCTTGGAACAGTGGAGAACAGTATGGTTTTCTTCTAGACAATATGCCTGAATTTCCTTTCCCTTAAGAGGAAATATGGCCAGGTACTCCTTATCTCCCAGTATAGACAGAGCCTTAAAAGCCTTATGATAGTAACACAAGAGAGACTGGTCCCTGATCTCCTTTATACTCAAGCTGTTGCTGGATCATTACCCAAATAAATCACAGTAAATTCTCTTAGGATTAACAGAGCTTAGATGTAAAGAAGAATTTTGTGTTACAATTTCCTGCCAGTGGACAGGATTATGGTACAGTGCTCCTTTGCCACATCTTTTGTCAAGATGTTTTTCTGGGAGAGGGATTTTTATAATTTTTTTTTCTGCTTTAAAGAAACAGTAGGATGTTAACATAAGCTGACATTGCACTGTCAAGTATTTTAAAGTATTAATTCATTTCATTTGAAGAGTTCAAAAGAAAGACTTAAATGCCTTAATGTCCTTCTCTCTTGCACACTCTCTCTCCACAGGTGTCTTCCAGTTGGTGTAGTGGGCAGACTGGTCTGCTATTTGTTTATTGTCAGAGGCTTTTCTGTGTAAATCGTTTCCTTTCTTATATATTTTGTTATTAATATTGTTGCTATTACTGTTTTAATTTGCTGTTACTGTTTGTTTGCTAGTCTCATTGCTGTTTCCAGTAAATTGTTCCTATTTCAACCTGTGATCTCTGCCTTTTGTGCCTCTGACTGGAGACAGAGGGGGAGCAAGTGGCAGCATAGTTTAAGTGTGAACATTAAATTGGAGAATACCATTCCTAAACCACAACAGTTAAGCTCCTCCTAAAAATCTTCTTTTTGAGAAACAGTGGACAGTTTTGAGTCCAAGCATTTCATCTTATTAACCTATACTGCTAAATTCAACCAACCTGCCTCCCCCCACAAAAAAAACACCCAAAAAATCCCACAAAAAAAAAATCCCAGCCTTGCAAATCTCAAGATGTGCTTGAAATTTTAATATTCCCTGCTCCTTTTTCATATATTTTTCATTAATAAAGAAAAGAAAGACTTCAAACTCTTTCTAAATCTACATTACCAGGGGATTTTATGGCAGCACAATCTCAAAAATAAATCTGCCGTAATGCAGACCCCTAAAGAGCAGGGCTAAGAGCATAATCATTGCACAGGAGAAGCTTATATAAAACACATCCATGAAATAAAATGCCACGGAAGTGTTGCCATTCTCACAGTCTTTCAAGGTCACAAACTAGTCATCTACTATTTTTCTGAGAACCAAATCTGGTCTAGCTTCAGAACACTACATTTGTAACAGAAGAAACAGTTCTTCACAAGAGGGAAAGAGCCAAAACTGATTTCTAAAGAACTGGTTTTGTGTTTCCAAGTAGGGACAATCTGGCAATCTGTACTGTGTCTGGTGTAACAATGCCAAATTCCTCTAATGAACGAGCGTAAGGATACACCACATAGAACACAAATTGCTAAATACGGTGTAAATATAAATGCATACCGTGTAATCTCACTTGCAGATTGCTCTTCTTGTTGAACTTCGGAAGTATCTCCATTATTTAGTGACTCACTGAGATTAGCAAGAGATGTTACAACATTTGCTAGTGTTCCTAAGGCACCTTGGCTTGTTTCAGCCTAAAAAGGAAACACTAAATTAATAAATCAAAATTATANAGTAATTTTGTTCTTTTTCCCCTGCACACTTTTTCTTTCCTCCTGAATGCCAGGAAGAACAATGTATCTCAATTATCTTTAAATCCTATTCTAATTACCAATCCTAGTCCCAGATGAGACATCATATGGAGAACTACCTGTGGCTGACCTTTTGCAGAAATATGCTTGCCAAAAGAAATCTCAATCCTATTGATCAATTTATTACATCCATTCATACGGTTCTTCACACTTATCACAACCTTATCTTCTCAAGAGCAACAGCTATTTGAGACTATGTAAAATAAAGTAATCTGAACAAATTAATAGATATGCTCAGAACTGCAGCGAGCCAGTAATACCTTGGAATCAGCAGCTAGGAGGACTGTGCCATCATCCCTGATCAAAGGCTGCTGAATATTCACGAGCATTCCTGGATCAAGAAGACCAGCTGACCTGTTTAAAAGCATAAGGCATCTGATGGTCAACAGTATTTTCCAGTAATCAGAAGAATGTGTAACAACTTATGACAGCATAAAAAGAATTACCAATTTTTAAATAAACAATTTAGTGAAGCTTACAGTTTTTCAGGATTTAAGTCTTTCTGAAACAGTTCCCAAAAAGTAGCTTGGAAGACAGACAGAAAGACTGAAATATCTTTTAATTTCCAGTGCAAAACAATGACGACTTCCCAAATGCCTATCTTCTCATTTGCTTTTTGTTCCGGTTTAGTCTGCTTTAAGGAAAGCTGTTGTCTTCTTGTGCTCTCAAGAAGTCACCTAGTAGCTCTAGTTTTATATTGGACTTGGAGGAAGGCATAACTCTGTATTCCAAGCAAGACAACGGCCACTGAACAGAAGTCATAAAAATATTTTTTACATTCCAAAATATAGTCAGAAACAGTCACGTAATCAAAGCCTGCATAAAATCTCTGCTGCCTTTGCTTCTACTGCTTTTTGACCAAATATCCTTCCCCTCTGCTGTATCTATTTTAGGGAGACACTGGAAAGTCTTTGCAGTTTATTTGCTACTTATGTGATGCTCCAAATGTCCATAACATGATACTAAAATACACAACAGAGGTGCAGGCTGCAGGACGTTACAGTACAAGGGGTCTGATACTAACAGCTATCATTGTGAACAAGAACAGGCAGCAAATTATCACGAGTTATACAAATCTGAATACTACATACATAACAGAGTGCATACATAACAGAGTGGTTCTTAACGACTATAGTGTTGTTTATAGGTCTGTAATAGATCTGTAGCTCAAGGAAATTTCTAAGAAGCAAATGTGTCTGTGGAGACTTCTTTCAAACAAGAAAACTGAAAAACAATTCTCTAAGAAACCTGCAGCCCAAACTTCCTAACTGCAGTGTCATTTGTTCAACAAGGAATATGTATATAAAAAATTAAACGTACACACTTCCCCCCATAATAATAAAATCCAATTTTTTACATGGTTCTCAACCATTCATAAAGTAGTTTTAAAAATGTTGTATTTAACCTAGACTTTTTTATTCTATTCAGAAAAAAAGAAATCTTGCCTTTGTTTGTAATGATGTGCGTTTTCACACCCACTGCCTAAGGACACATCTGAGAGTGCAGGAACTATCTTAGAGTATCTTCCATATAGTAAAAGGAAGCTGCTGTTTTGCCGTTGTTGAAACCAGTCTCTTGGAATCTGAATTAGCAGTCACTGAGTCTCCCAAACTACTGTCTTTAGGAGAAGGAAGCCTGAGTCTGCCATTTGCAGACCTGATTTCAGAGAAGTGCTAACCTGAATGCATCATGCCATTAGCCTACATGCTTTCTGCCTGAACATCATTCACTTGCTCTGCATTGCTCTGACCTGGCTGGACAAAAGCCAGCTCTGAAATGAAAACCACATACATACCTGTATGCAGACATAAAAACTTTCATGAGAAGCAGAACCTACACTGGCCTTGGTAATGGAAACAGATGATGTGTGTATTAGAGTTCTTTTCTGTTCCCTCTGATATCAGAGGGGAGAAAGAACACAGGTGTGACTGCAAAGTAACATGCACAAATAACGTGAATGAAGATGTGTGGAACTGAGGTACTCACCGTGTCCCATCTTTATCTGCCACAAATGTTGGCGTTGCTATTAGAGGGCTTCGAAGATCTTTTCTTATATAGATTTTTTCAGTAGAAGCTGCACAGTTGGTTGGTTTTTCACGTTGTACATCAAAAGGCTTTCTTTCACTTTGAACTGCTACATAAAGATAGAAACATACAGATTTAAAAGGAAATAATTCAAACTAAAAATGCAAAAAGTAAGTAAAATTCCTACAGTTATGATAGTGTACCAGCTCAGCACAAAACTGGAAATTTAATACCAAGAGTGAAGAAACACAGGCTTGAATGTTACTATATCTGTGAGTATGTGTATTTTTATATATACTTTTAAGTAAGAAAGTCACAGATTGATTTTTTGCTCCAAGTTTTGCTCAACAAAAAAAATTAAAATATTGTTCTTTTTTTGGCATTTGATAAAGTGGAAGATTCTACAGATTGTGTTTTCAATTTTTTTTTTTTTTTTACAGGCACAGCTATATCTAAATGTTAGGCACATTCCTATTCTGGATGACACAAAACAATGCAAACCCAGAAGAAACTCTGAAAAAGTCAAGAGGCAAGTTCCCTGAGAGATGCAGGTTAATTCCTTGAGAGAACACATTTCACTCACAGACATTAATTCCACCCAGTTAGGGAAGAATGTTTCAAAACTAACCCTTTCATAATCTAAATACATATACTTGAGAATTGAAACAAACTAAGTTCAGTCTCTGAAGTGCCCAACAAGTGTAGCAAAATTTTTAATAAAAACATTAATAAACAGTTACTTTGTAACTTTTAAAGAAAGTGAAAAGTGCATCTTTATTATATTAAAATACTATTATTAAACATCTTACAGAAAGTTATCCTTATAACCAGCAAGGGTTACTTAGTTCCTGATTTTATTTTTGCTAATATTGTTACTACTAGCAAAATTTAGGGGCTTAAAAGTTGTCATATCAAATTTATTGGCTTGGTGAATACATATTAATTAATCAGAAGCCCAACCTAAAGCCAGTGAAGTCAGTAAACATATACCCTAATCATACCCTAATCATTTCCAGTTAAGAAAGGTTTATTTTCTGGAACCACCGAAGTTTTTCTTGTACAAACTTCTCATCTTATATCCAGCACGTTGTGTGCAAAGCACCAAAATCATCACAACAGGTCTGGAGTTTCAGAGTGCAAGTACAACAACTATGTCCCTATTTACAGCTTAAAGTTCTGCCTCCCTTGAACTCAGTGGTTGGAACTTACCCTGCTTAGATCAGATCACAAAACAACTTTTTGTGTTGTTTTGTGATCTTTAGCAACATAGTGCTAAATTGAAGAACAGGTGATATAAACTGAAAACAAAAATATATTGAAGCAAGTGTTTGGCTGCTAACACTGGAAATGTATGAAGTACTGCATACAAACATGAAAGCATATTTTAAAACATATGACAGTTTATACAATGCCTCATAAAACACTGCTCACCGAATAGCAAATTAACATAAAATTTAAAAAGAGGGGGGAAAAAAAGACTAACTACTTTCTATCACCGCTTGAAAAAGCCACAAAAATAAACTGGAAGGAAAGTAGATTATCAAAACAGAATATTAGACTCAGATTCATGTCAATCCATCTAAACAATTTTCTATTATAAACATACACTGTGTCTGGAACATGCATTCTTAGTGAGGCAGTAACTGGGCTCCTCAAAGACAACAGTACTTGGAGACATGGTTCAAAACAAACCACTACTGCACCTCAGACATAAAATGATGATGAAAGAAAGCTGCACGAGATGCTGCCAAAAGTTGTTTCCTTCAAGCAACATATACCAAAACAGAGAGAACACAATAACAAGTGGTAGTCCACATAATTGTTATTTGGTAGGCACAATATCACATCAAGTACTTAACACTCACATTCCATTTTCATGCCCATCTCTAGACATTTCTTAAGCCTACAAAACTGGCATCGATTCCGATGGTGTTTATTGATGATACAGTCCTGGTTGCTACGACAACTGTAGGTCAAATTCTTCCTTACACTCCTTTTAAAGAAACCTTTGCATCCCTCACAACTGACAGCACCATAGTGACGACCTAGGAAACATATATATTGTTATCGGTTAGGAATATTTTAGTATAGAAATATTCATTTTAAGCAAGTAAAACAGTGTAAGTCACCCTTTAAATTTGTTTTGTATTTGTGCCAACATTTTGGACCATGAAAGCATTACTACAGTCTCACGATATTTCTGGTTTACCTATTGTCAGGTGTTTTGGTGACAGAGTGGAGAGAAGAGAGGAATGCTCAGCCTATTTCTGAATGTGCAGTTGATGAAGGTGGAGTTCCCATTCTGCATAAGTACAGATACAATTCTATCTGCTGTTACAGACTATAGGATACATTTAGAGAACATACAGGCTAAGACCTCAAGTAATTTCAGAAAACAAGTAATTTTGCACCAAAATTTAAAATGTAATCTTCATTTAAATTTCCTGTCCATATTAATTCTTGTATTGTTTCAATTACATAAACACTTAAAGAAGTAAAAGAAAGTGAGAAAAAGAGACAGAAGGGTGTCTTCTCTCTAGGATGAAAGCACAGAACACCCCCTTGAGTAACATAAAAATTTTATTTTAAGACTCCTTCTTACTGCATGGATCTGAAACACTGAGGATTCAAATCATGATCTCTGCTTGACTTGTTTTGTGATAGTGGAAGAACAAAATCTACCAGGAAGCGTTAAGTTTGTTAGATAGCACTAAGAAGCATTTTCTTGGAGTAGTTAGACATTTTTAGGTGACATGTTTATTTCATGGTTGCACATCACTGTGTGGAACTTGACTAGATGCTTCAAGTAGTCCTTTTCAATTACCAGGAGCCATTTAATCATTATTTTATCTTTCAGTCAATTTATCATATGCTTCAGTTCAAGGAAAAAAACTATTATTCTTCCAAGCAGAGTTTAGCTATTTTTTGTGTATAGATACAGCGTATGTTATATTTTTCCATTTAAAAACTCAATTGCTTTTGCCATGAGCTTAACTAAAATCAGTTAAAGCACAAGAAAAATCACCTCTTCATCCCAGTCATCCTTTTAAACAAATTTCCTCAATACCACTTTATAGGCTTCCTTACCTGATGCTTTATCACCACAGACTACACAATATTCTACTACCTGGGGCCGCTGAACATCAGTTTTTCCTAGCAGACGTTCCACTGAAGCAGAGTCTGTCACTATCTAAAGCAAAATTCCAGAACAAAAAAAAGTAATTAGTCAGATAACAAGGTAAGGAGCTTTGCCTATAGAACAAGATTGGTGTATGAGCTAAGAAGAAGTGACTGAATTTATGATTAAGTTTGACATATGGAATGAAATTAGTAGTATAAAATGCAATTTAATGAGAGTTCTTACTGACAATAGTGAGACTTTTGAAACACTCATATCAAAACAAATTACAAATAAAACTGCTAGCCTTGTTTAGTACAAATGTTTCCTCACTTGCGCAATCAACAGTATTTTTCACTTCTTGCAAATACTCTCAAATGGCTGCTACATTTTAGCTAAAGACAGCTGCCTTTCAGATGCAGTTCCCACCTATCTCTTCTCTGGCTATTAGGGATGTATGGTTCAGAAGGGATAGCCTGGAGCTCAGATCTACCATAGAAATAGTTTAGTTTCCAAAGGCCTTGGATTTAAAACTTCTGTTCTGAACATTCCATTTAACCAAGAAAAATGTAAAAACACAACCCCTCTGTAATTTCAGATATCCTATTTGGCATGGAAAAATGAATTTCAGAAGACTGTTAATACCATTTTTTAAATATTTCTGTAAAAATTACTCTTCTTCCTGTAAAATATTCTCCATTGTAACAGTAACGAGAAGGACCAGGCACTTTTTCTTTTGTTTTATTCTTTAAGACTGCTAGGAAAAAATCTGAGATTTCATGAGAGGTAGACTGTTACTTATATCATTGGCCTTGCAAAGCTCCTGTTCATTTAGATTATGCTCAAGATCCACAAAAAAACATAACAGAGCTTTATCGCAATGTCTTGATACTGAATGTAAAGTACGAACTCATGTAAATTTGCTCAGGTGAGTTGTGTTGCTGTATACCTGTGAATCTTGAGCAGACTGAGAAATCCTGGCACTTCTCACAAGCACTGTCTTAAGTATTCACTTATGTCTTTGGAACTTGAATGAGAACACATGACAAGGGATGATGAGTGTAATGGAATACATGAGGTAGGTGAAGACTTAAGGATTTATGATTGAACGATGAAGCCTAAAATTAGTACATCTGATCCATGTCATGAGAAAACTACTGCAATTGGTCTTAAAGCAATTTAGACTTAATTTAGAAACAAAAAAAAAATATTAAAACAAAAATTCCATGTTTTATCTAATTTACTGTATTTACCTGAATTCTGCCTGGCACAATGTTGTCTGTGGTGGTAAAGATAAGCTGCTTGGCATTAGATGTCTCAGGTGCTGCCAAGATCACCTTTCCTCCACCAGTTCCATCTGGACTAGCTAAAATGAACTGTTGCTTTGGAGACACAGCTGAGTCCACTGCTGTCACTATTTGAATTTTCTGACCTGTTTGCTGATCTGTCACAATCTGTAAAACATTGAAGAAATTCTTGACCACAGTAAATTTTATGTTTTAAAACCTTTCATTCCATCTCAGAATTATATCAGTGAAAAATTACAAAGAAGCTCTCTCCAACTTTTCTTTATAAATGGCCCTAAGGAGATGTTCTCCAGTTAACATTTACCTATGCATTTTTTACCTACATATTTTATGTAAGATGTTACTCCCTAAAGTTAACAACAAAAGATGGGATCAGGCAGCCTTACTGTCTCACATGCCAATTCTCAGGATTCTCTTATGATGGCAGGTTTCTGTTTCTGATACAGTTCCTGGTAGCATGATCTCTATTTTGCCTGGTAACCACATCAATATGCACTAGTATTTCATTAAAATTTAATAAGTCCTATATAATTTGCCATTGAATACATTCTGATACATAAATGACATCTTTTTATTATCTACTAGTAACAAAGATCCACTGTGTAGCATTCTCAAAGGCCAACTTTGCGCTAAACAGATTAATCTCATACTGGTTCCTAAATAAGTAGGAAGAGGAATGCACTTGGAGATGATCTCAGATTTCTGTTGACAATATCTCACCTTTTGCTGTGGCCAGAGCTCAGGAGATTTGCTTATGTAGGCGAGGTTTAACCTGTGTAAATACTCCTCACTGGCTAACTATTATATACAGCCATCTGGTCAACTCCAAATAAATACTGAGGGAGAAAGAAATTTAGTTTTCACTAAAAATTATCTGTTCTCACAAGACTTAAAGGAAGTATTCTATAGTCTTTAGTATGCTTTTGTATAAATGTAAGTGGAAGGAGGAGAAAAAAAGAGAAGATGTGATGGTTAATTAATGGATTTTTACCTGAATGCGTTGCGGTGAAGCTACAGAGGAGTCTGTGGAAATTATCTGGATACGCTGGGAAGGGCTGGTCATCACTGGAGATTCAGGTAGCGAAGTCTGAACAGTCGGGCCCTGTAAATAACACACAGAATTTTAATTCACTGTTAAGATATTGAACACTTTTAAAAATACCTATATTTATAGAAAATCAGCTAGCCCTATAGTTTAGAATCTAAATTTACTGGAAAGGTTACAGTCATTTAACCAACTTGGATTGGCTTTCAATGAATTACCAGAATATTTTCTTTTTCTGGAAATGGAGTGAACCTGACAAAACCAAACCACCACTACTACCACCACTCTGCTCACTGGGTAAGCATTGTATGATCCTTTAGCTTACTGAAATGCAGAAATACTTTTTTCAACTTTCAATTATACACTTGTCTCATTTTTTACATCTGTAAAAATAAAATACATCATATATTAATAATGTAAAATGATAAGTAGTTCCCCTTTAAATAATTTCCAAGTACTTTTGAACGACAGAGATTAACTTTGGCACTATTTCTGAATACTGTTGTTTCTTGTCCTATTCCATACCTTTCTAGACTACCAAACTATAATGCAAATTTAGTTTGGAATACTTAGCCTGAAAAACAGCCCTTGCAAAGCTGTTTTCAGAGCAAAAATATTAAATGTTGAATTAAACATGCAAGATAACACTTAGATTGGATACTGGGAAGATTTTTTTACCTGGGAGAGTGGGCAGGCCCTGCCACAGGGTGCTCAGAGAAGCTGTGGCTCTCCCTGGAAGTGTCCAAGGCCAGGCTGGACAGGGCTTGGAGCAGCCTGGGCTAGTGGAAGCTGTCCCTGCCTGTGGCAGGGAGTTGGACTAGACAACCTTGAAAGTCTCATCCAACCCAAACCACTCTGTGAACCTGTTACCTGCAGTAACGTGTCCAAAACCAGGATGGGCACAAGTCGTTTTTATCAAATCCTCTTTTAAATAATCTTGGAATTATATCAAAATTTGTACAGCTGGACAACAGGGCAGTTTCAATTTTAGCTTGCTTTGAAAAATGTTTGTTTAATTTATTACATAAATTCATTTATGACATAAAGAAAGAAAAAACAGTTTGGATAGCAAGGCACATGGACTAAAGTCTCTTTGGGGAAGCAGAGGTATTATAATACACAAGACTTAACAAAACCATGCCATTCTACTTCCCTACTGCCTGTAGCATAAGTAGTCCCACATACTGTGAAAGTATAATCAAAACATACAATCTCCAATTATCTTTAATACACAGGTCACAAAAGTTGCATGTTAAATGAGGAAAATAGACAGGAGAGATGTAGAAATAAGAGGCGTCTTCTAATAATTGGACGATTCAAAGCTTTCACTTGCAGAAAACTAAGATACCTAGGTAAGAAAAAAGACTCCCAAAAATCCAGACTCTTAGAGGACACATTTAATTAAGGATCTTCTTGTCTTCTATGCCAGATTATTAACGAAGCTATGCACCCTTCAAAAGGTCTAGACTAGAGCAAGAAGGTCTCTTAAAACTGTTTTACAGTTTTTCAGTTGTAGAATCCTTAGCCTTTCATTGATGCATCTTCAAACCTTACACCACAATGTACTGCAGGCAGCTTGGAAATAAAGAATAGTCTATTCTTCCTCATTGTTCAAGGAGAAAGACAGACAGACAGCTATAAGATGCCTGCATGGAAATTCTTTAAACTTTTTGCAACTAAACAGCCATGTCTTTTCCTGGGTTTGCAAAGTACATTCAACTTGAACCCCCTGTGGCACAATTTGAGGCTAATTCCTTTTGTCCCCCATTTGGCTCTACCCTCTTGTCAGGGTGTTGTAGAGATTGAGAAGGTCCCCCCCGAGCCTTCTTTTCTCCAGGCCAAAAAAACCCAGCTCCCTCAGCCACTCCTCAATGACTGACTCTCCAGACTCTTTTACATCTCCTTTGCTCTTTTCTGAGCACCTTCAGCCCCTCGATGTCTTTCTTGCAGTGCAGGGCCCAGAACTAACTGCAAGATTGGAGGTGTGGCATCACCAATAGCCAGCACTGAGTGACAGTCACTACCCTGGTCCTGCTGGCTATACTGTTCTTGATCCAAGCCAGCATGCCATTGGCCTTCTTGTGTGACCTGGGCACACTCAGCTCACATTCAGCCACTGTTGACCAGCACCTGCAGGCCCTTTCCTGCTGAGGGGCTTTCCAGCCACCCTGCCCAAAGCCTGAAGTACTGTATGGGGTTGTGTTGACCCAACATCAGGACCCGTGGCCTTGTTGAACCTCACACTGTTGGCCTTGGCCTCAATCTCCTCATCTAGGTCATCCATAAAGATATTAAATCGAACTGGGCCCAAAACTGAGCCCTGAGGAACCTCACTAGTGACTGAATAGTGGATGTGACACCACTCCCCACCACTCTCTGGCCCCAGTCACCCAGCCAGTTCTTAACCCAACAAAGATGCACCTGTCCAAGTCATGGGCTGCAGTCTCTCTGGGACAATGCTGCAAGACAGTATCAAAAGCGTTGCTGAAATACAGGTAGGCACATCCACAGCCTTGTCTTCATCCACTAGGTGGGTTACCTCATCATAAAATGAGATCAGGTTGGTCAGGCAGGACCTGCCTTTCCTAAACCCACCCTGGCTGGGCCTGATCCCCTTGGTCCTGTGTGCACCATGTGATCTCACTCGAGATAATTAATTTCAAATTAGCAAAGTTGAAAGGAAATGTTGCATGACAGTTGCGTGATAGTCTGATTTGGTGCTTGGCATCACAGTTCTCAATAAACCCATGCACTACATATGTGGCAATTACATTGAAAAGATGATGCCAATATAGGTAAAGCTGCTAATGTTTGCATTAGGCTATCCGGTTGCAACTTCTCTCTCAGTTCATAACCTGAAATTCAATGCATGGTCAATGACCCTCTTTTTCCATTTAATTTTCATCAATAAAAAATATGATATTCTGAAAATCTCTCATTTTTTAAAGCCAGTGCCAAGTTTGACTCGACATTTTCTTTAAGATATGGTGAGTACAAATACAGAATTTTAGCATACTTAAAGAAAACTGGTTATGTATTTACCTATATTAAAAACTATCTGACAGAAGACACAAATAGCAGGCAGCCAGCCATTCATAAAAAAATGATTCAATATTAACATGGTCATAGTATTAATGAATTCCTAACAAGATAATGCCGCTTACAACTGTTTTTCCATGAACAAAGCCTTCATGGTGTTACACAGTGGACAGGCATATCATTTAGGCAGCAGCTGAATACTAGAAAGAGATGAAGCCCTCTATTTACCCACCAGGCCAGGAAGAAATCACAGAGCTTCATACACTCTTGAGATGGAACGATCTCTCCAGTGATACAACCATCACACTATGTTACCACGGTGCATTTCCTGCACGAGGAATTACAAATGTCACATATTTTATGTGCTTTAGATGTTATTACAGCACCCAACTTCTACCAAAATAGTATAAAATTTGTCAATATTTCCATTACAGGTTTCTCTTTCCAAGTATATTTGGAAGTATTTTTAAAAAATGCAGCTTGCCAAATTCATACCTGGTACAGAAAACTAGAGTGAAAAATCTCTTGTTGGTTTTCACTGTGAAACTTAGGATGTTTTTTGAAACTATTCCATAGATGTTACTTCCAGGACACTCACCAGGCCATTTTCCATGCTAAAAATAATGAATTTTCTTTTTTTAAAATGTACTTCTAAGTAGGGAATCTCAAATCCACTTCTAAAAGCAGAATTAATCATATATTTTCTTTTTATATAGGGCTCCTTCTTGAACTAAAAATATTTTTTAATATACAGGTGTAATCTTAGCTCAAGAGGTGAAAGAAAACTCCAAACTAATGTCTGAAGTGGCCTGATCTACAGAGGTCTCTGAGCCCATTTGCCTTTTCTTATTTATTAAATCCTTAATTATGTAACCATACCAAAAATCACAGTAAACTTGAAGGATATTAAACCAAGTAGTTTTAATCAAACAAAAGATCTACTTTATTTTTGACTGAAGTTTGCATAGTGAAGGAGATAAATTATTTTCTGTGGCCATGAACACTTGCAGTTTGTGTTTATGAGTTGATTTAAACTTTTCAGCTGTTGAGCATCCAAGCCTCAGTGAATATGCATCAAGACATCACTTAATATCACTTTAAGTAGTTTTTGTGTTTTTCTTCTTTTAAGGGTAGGCACAAAATATAAAAACTGATCTAAATTAACTACCTTACTGTAAATTCAGTATAGTACATAAGTAAAACAGATAACTTCAAACACTGGTGGATCTAGATTACAATTCAAACTAGCTGCAGAAGCTTTCCATGTCCCAAATGGTCAATTCAATGATCAAATGACAAGAATTTTTTTTGTATTAATTTTTGAAACAATTAATAATACAGCCAAGTTTCTCTACAGCTCATGAACTTCCTACTTGCATTCTTAATTATGGGGGCCACCAGAACAAAGTAGGGTGAACAAAACATGTCCCAGTTGCACTGGTTTCATGCTTGTCTCCAAGTGTAAAGCAACACTTTTCTATAAAGATCTTCTGTTCTGTTTATGCTTAATTGTAAACAGCAGGGACTCCCTAAAATGTTTTTAATTTCAAAATCTCATATACCAACTGTTGTGATATATCATCTGTCACTCACCTCAGCCACCTGCTGAGCCAGCACCTCCATATTGGTTGCCATGGTGAAACAAGACCATTAGAGAACCTGTTTGGAAAGATGCCAGCAACTTCCATCAGGCACAAAAGTTTGGGGTTTTTCTTAGTATTAAAGAAAGCTCTGCTGTGACTTTTTGAAAATTTACAATTCTGCTTGATATATCTGACAAATAAGAGAAGATGTCGTTCGGGGGGCTGTGTGTGTGTGTGTGTGCACACATACATACACACACACACGCATATATCTATGGGACATGCGTACTGGAACCATGCTGTTCAAACTGCTGAGGTACAGTTATTCTTTTACTTTATTAAGCCTCTAATATACTATTTCCACTCTGCTATTTAAACTATTAAATATATTAAGCTCTTATGAAGAAATGTTAATTTCTTAAATGAGAAAGGACTAATTTCAAAGTCAAGTACTAATGCAGTTTGTGGAATTCACAGATGTCAAAGGTGCTAAGAATGCTGTTTGGCACAAAGTTTTATCATAATCATTCTATCAAACCGCCTTGTTCATCCATATTCTTAAGAGTAATCTTACACAACAAGGAAAATAAACAGTTACATCTAAAATGTATCTTCCATTATTTAAACTATTTCTTTATTATCATGTGATACTATTATCACAATGAGAAGAAATTATTGCAGAATTATTTTATCCTACTCCAAGTAACTCCAACTTTAGGGGTTGGTTAAAAAAAACACCAAAGCAACAACGAAAAAAAACTACTTCCAAAGTATTTTTAATTGTCATTATTAGGGCTGTGTTTCTTCCAAGGTAAATTTAATTAATTTTCCCAATTAATGCATTCAGTTTTTAATTGTGACTTGCTAATTAGAGGGCTAGACTGGAGATTCTGATCCAGGTGTAGGTAATAAAAAGGCATTCCTGAATGCTGGCTCATTTGATGCTTCATTGGAAACTTCTGCTTGTAATTGTAATGCAATCATTTAATATAAAATTTAAAAATACAGCAAACAATAGCAACACACTTAAAAGAAAAATATACGCATGTTTCTAGCACCCATTCAAATGTAACTTGTACAAAACTAACATTGTTAAAAATGTCAAAATTCATTATGGTAAAAGGATTCCCTTATATTGTAACAAATGTGAAAATAATTTCGTGTATGTCAAGTGAAGATTATTTGTAACTATGCATAATCAAAGTTGAGACATCCCCACAGAAATTGTATTTATGCCAGTTTTTCCTACAGCTTGTCATTATTTTATTGAAGTATTGCACTTAAGGCTATGAACCATTTGCACCAAACCCAGCTTATAGATGGTTTCTCACTTGTTCAGTGGCTCCTTTCCAGTGTTTCCTCTTACTTTTTTTCATATTCAGCAAGAAGCATAACCATTTGTTCATAACATGCTGTTTTCTCAGCGCTTTACGACAGAAGCCCTGCAGATGACTTTGTTCATAACAGTACCTTTCCAATATGTAAAATACAAGTGTTTGTTGTAGAATGACTCTGACAGATTTGCTGTTGTTGGTGTTATCAGCAAGGCTTTTTATATTTTCAACCTTCACAAAAGAGCTTTAAACTGAGGCTATCTGATCAAATCCAGCTGAAGCACTGAGACCACACACGGCCATGCCATGCTTTTTAATGGTGTCAGCTCACAGAAGGTAAAATCAGCTTCCTAGCAAAAGCTCCGAGCAACAGTAAGGCAACCACAACAAAACCCCCCAAAGAAACCAACACAAGAGGTGAAACTTAAAACTAGGAAGAGGTACTTGGAGCACCCGGAAATTATTTTCAGTGTAACAGGGTGGCAGCCAGCTCAGAACATGCTATCCAAAACATAGCGTAAAATCATTAATCTTTCCTTCAAAAAACCGTGAAACCTCAAAAGCAAGTCATAAATTCCACTTGGGAGATTCTAAAGGTATGGTCCTACTGACAAGACATGACAAAAAGCCGAATTCACACTTATTGAATTTTGTTCCTTTGTCTTAATGAAACGAGGTTCTTTCCGCTGTGAGCTCAATTCGGCTACACCGAGCGGCCTCCAGCAGGCTGCCATCGGCGAGACGGGCGGGGAACGGGCCCTGCCCTGCCGGCAGTCTCTGGTACATTGTCCCGGCGGCAGGAACCCGGCCCACAGCCGGACACCGCCAGCGAGCAGGAGCACCGCGGGCGGCGTCGGCAGCGCTCCGATCCCGGCCAGGCCGCGCCAGACCTGCCGCGCCCCCATTGGCTGCGCCGCCCGCGCCGCCCGCCCTCATTGGCTGCGCCATGCCCCATCCGCTGCTGAAGGTTCTTCGGCAGNGAAGGTTCTCCGGCACCCCCCGCCCCGCGCGCCGCCGAGCCACGCCCCCGAGCCACCCCCAGGCGCGACCAATGACCTCATGACAGGGGCAGCGGTCCCCCGCCGAGCTCCCATTGGCCGAGCCACCCGCTTGCAATAGTGGCGATGCCGCCCCTCCAGCGGAGGTAGAGCCCCCAGGGGATTCGCTGAGCACAAGATGGCGGCGCTGGCCGCCCGCCAGAGCCCAGGCGGGGCTGCTGCCGCC
>VXBB01020153.1:4756-107418 GCA_013399915.1 Illadopsis cleaveri | reverse complement strand
AATTTTGGAAATTTTTTTTTTTTTTTTTTTTTTTTTTTTTTCTCTTTATGCTGCATTGAGACCGTTTGTGTCTGTAACTGAAGTCAAGATGAAGTAAAGTAGGTGTGCTTTACAGAAGATAAATCAGTGTGACTGGAACACGTCATCATACCAATTAGGTCTAAATCCTGTTTCTACCAGAAGGCCTCCGCTACTATCTTCTGATTTGATGCTCTTCCTTAGTTTGTCAGAGAACAGTTTAATAGGCAAATGTCTGTTAACAGTAACTGGAACTGGAAAGCTGGAATTTAAGAAGGTAACAATGGTGCAGAGGAAAAGCCTGTAGAACTACATTTATGTTTTGCTCTTTTATTTTTCTACATCATTTAAACCAATGTTTAATAGCACTGTATCTTGTTTTTCACAACAAAATATTTTCATGTTCATTTCCTGCTTCTAACTGAAAGCTTCATACAACAGTCACTAAATATCAGCACCTAAATCTTCATAGTATTGTCATTCTGTAGTGCAGTTTTGTTTTGTTTCAGACCACGGTTAGAGATCTTGCCCTGTATTCGGTGTTGTCTTATTTTTCTTGTCAGTGCAAAATATTTTCAAGAGGGGATAAACTTTTACAGTGCATTGGTAGCAAGGCCATGGCTCTTCCATGAAACAAAGAGTTAAGCTTGCTGTTCATCCATTAACTAAAGAATACAAAAGTTTTATTTTTCTCATTTTTGGCTTCTGTTTGGACATGATAATATATGCTTAATGGAATGGTCAGATTCAGATATATTAAAAAAAACCCCCAACCCAAATTACATTTTCATTTAGTGGTAGATGTGTATTTGTTTCTTTAAGCTTGTTTATTCAGGTAATAAACTGATCTACCTTACCATTTGGATATATATTTTAATCCTTTAAAAATGTGGATAATTCTAAAAAAATTGTTAGGGTCAAAAATTCAGATATCCATTAAGTTTCTTGAAGAAAGGAAAAAATGAAAGTAATAAAAATTCCCACCAATATAATTTAATGTAAGTAAATTCTTGAGCATGTTATTTTTATAGAAAGATATATTTTAATCCTAGATGTTGTTCTATTCCTCAGTTAAATATTATGACTGAGGAAAAATATTATGACTGAGGACAAAACCACTGTATTGCAATGATTAGAACATCACTTATCAGTCTTCTTTATAAAACTCCCCAACCAAAATGCTAAACAACCCCCCCCCCCCCCAAAAAAAAACCACCAAAAAAAGAAAAAAAAAAAACACAAAGCAACCCCACCCTCAAAAAAATTTCAAATAACCCAACAAACCCAAACCAAACAAAAACCCCCACCCCCCAAACTCCAGAGATCTATATCCTCAGCTGGTCTAAAGCACCACAGCATCTTTGAAGTCACACAGACACAGCTAGCTGCTGAGAATCCAGCCCTGGAGATGTAGTGCATGGCAGCAGTCTGATATAGGACAGGTGTGGCCACAGGAGTTCCAAATGACTCCAGCAGAGCAGGTTCAGACAAGTGCATTTCAGCCCACCCAGCATATTTCAAATGCTGTGCTGGTTATGTGGATTGAACTTCTGATGACATTTTTCACAACAAGAACAGCAGAAACAACAGGAATTTTGAAAATAAAGATACAGTATTTAAATAGATGATAAAAATCTTAATATTACTAGGTAGATGTGTTAAATAAAAACTGTCTGTAGGTTTATAATAAATTAAAAATAACCTTTGGGTTTGAGTCTGAAGTATTTAGAGAAGTGATAAGTCAGCATCTGGATCTGTAGAGCTACCGGAGTGCATTTCAAAGTACAGCAGTGATATCAAACTAAACCTTTAACATAAATTATACAGTGATTTGTGTAAAATTATAAATTGCTAGTAAGTAACTATGTTGGATCATAGTCAGTGAAGTGTTGGTAGACCAGGTAAGTTGAGGGTGTCATTCTTTCATTTTCTGTGGAAACAATTTAGCATACGCAGGGCATAATATCATGCTGACACCTGTTAATGAACAAGTAATAAATCAGGCCACAGAACTCCTTAGAAACATGAAGAAAATGAAGCTGCAGTTCAATAAAAATGATAAAGTGCTTTAAATGATCATTTTTTGTTTACTGCATTGTTTCTCACGTCACGGTAGACATCAAAACCAACCCAATGAAATATGATAGTGTTCTGGAGTAAGTAAAACTGAGCTAGTTATTTACTGTAGTCAATATTTCCATGTATTTTCTGGTCTTGATGTTAGACTTAGTTTACTGGGGGATGAGAAGAGAAGCTTATAGTACAGGCTGAACTTGCACAGACATAAAGATCACCATAAATAATCTCTTATCTTGAAATTTTCATTTGCAACAATGTGGATGTAAGAAGAAGGAAGAAAAAGAGCGAGCTGGGAACAATTCAGATCCAGCATGTGTGGCCAGTGGGCCTGAAATACACTGTTCAGTTTTGTAAGTCAGAAGAGGATTGCTGGAAATGTATAGAAATCTGAGAATTTATTCCAAGTTCGTTGAATGAAAGCTGCTATAATATGGATGCTTCTTCCATGGCTTCAATCCACCTAAAAAGTAGAGGAAAGAAAAATGGTACATATAATTTTTCTTTTTTTGCATTTGTCCTGGGTTGTAGTATAGGATGTGCACAAAGTATTCTATCACCATCTTCATGAACTGTTGAATCCAATTGTTGGAGCAGTAGGGTTTTTTTCCAGGCCCCGTCCCTCTGGGCTATCTTCTGTTAATGGCCCATCAAATGCCTTGCTGCATGACTCATAGATAACTTCCTCTGGGAGCTCTCTCTCGCTAATGGGCCATCAAGGACCCCCTGTATGACTCATCATCCCATTGTGAGATGCTCCGCCCAGGGAGAGGAACCAAGCACTCTCACCTGGATATAATCTGGGATTTGGGACAGCCTTGACCCACTGGATTCCCAGAGGACTGGAGCTACCAGACCTTTTTATGGGATCACTGCTTCAGGAAGACCACCTCATCTGGACTGCTTCCATCACCCTGCTCACATTGTATTCTGACTCTGTCAGTGGTCTTTTGCATTATTGCATTTATTTTATTTTATTTTACTTTTTTTCCTTTCTTGTTATTAAATTGTATTTCTGACTTGGAGCCTCTCCCTCGTTTTGCTTTCAAACCACTACAGCATTTTATGAAAAATAAGTATTTTAAGAACATTATGCCTGAAGAAGACTGTATTTTCCATCCCAGCTCTAATGAGGAACAATAGTTCCATGGTTAAAGCAGAGAGCTGAGTACTGGGAGTCTTGCTTTATAGTACAATCTTGACCCGTAATTTATTGTAAAATTTCAAAGGCAGTACAAGTGATTTCTTAGAATAGGAAACATGAATCTGATGAAGTATGATTTAAGGTAAAACCTCCTATTAACACTCATTTCTTTTTCTGTGTGTCTTAGGGTGCTGGATTTTTATTACCAATTTTGTGACTATCTTATTATGTGAAAGCAGTAACATTATAATGGGAAATCCAAGCAATTATTTGTTGAGGAGAAAACTAAGAAGTGGCTAAATTGAACATATACTTAGAAGTTTCTCTACAGTAATCACCTTTGACAGACTTCTAGCTATGACTCTTGAGGCTCAGTTTCTTCTTTACCTACAGAAGGGAGCAAATTCTCCTTCCTGAAGGAACTGAAAAGCACCAGGTAGATTTTTAATGTCAGTCAGGCTAGTCATATGCAACCTGGCTTAATCAAAATTCTGAAAGCTGTTTGTTTTATCTGTTACGAAGGCATTCTGAAGTGAAGGAGGGGAAAAACTCAACACAAGCTCACTGGCTAATGTGGAACTCTACTCCCATACCTGTGTGCTGAATTGTTATCCTCTGCTCGGAAGCTATAAAAGAGTGTCTGTTTGTGGTAGAGATGAAAAACTGTATCCATGCTTCCTTCCTCCTTTTCTGGGGCAATGGTGAAACCCAACAAAGGTAAACTTTCTGTAGCAACTTTGTCCTGAAAGTGTAGGAGAAAACCAAAATTTAGAGAGAAGGCTTGTAACAGTTTGAGGGCTCTTTCTGAAAAGCAAATGATACAACCCCTCTGTGACAATTCTGCAAAAGCCGCAGTGTGAATGTTCTGCTGGATGCATGGCTTTTAACCCAAACAGGAGCACTGCCTGTGTACTGCACATGTTTTATCTAGTCTGAGTCTTGAACCAAAGTCCAGTTCTTCATGATCATCCACATTGCCATGAAGGTCAAATTAGCCGTTACTTTGATAGCTGTCTTTGACATTATGGTCCAGAAGGCAAACTTGAGATTACTGAGAGTACAGCAGCAGTTCTAAAAGCCTGAGACTCGCTTCCAGTTATGTTCCTTTCAATCACTTTTGTTTGCTGGCTGCAAGTAGTAGTAGTAGTCCTTTTGGTACCTTGTCATTTCTTTTCACAGCACTAGTGACTTTTTAGAAATCTGCTCTTTCTCAAGCAGCACACGTGCTTTCCCAAAGGCTGTTTGGAAATTTCCTAGTTAGTAATGCAATTAATCAATAATTTACTCCCAAGAAACTTTCATGAATTTTGCTTGGCAGACATAGCTCTGTACAAGTTAAGGAAAACCATAAGCCTTAGTGAAATTACAGTTTAGCTGTTACTGTTAGCTGCAGTTTTGGTCAGTGTATTTAGGTAGATTATATATGTATATTGCCTTTGCCTCTGCTTTTAGAAGGTAAATTGCAGACTAGGAATGTCAAGTAAACCATTGTTGCTTTTTCCCTATTGCTGAACCAGAAATAATCACTTATAAGGTTAAAAGAGATAAGGTAATTGTGTTGGATGCAGAATCTGATGCTAATGGTCTGAACTGCTGGCCAAACCATGAATCCTTTTGTGACTCAATCTCCTCATCTGTTTAAAGAGAATAACATTGCAAATATCAGATATTTAAACTTGCATCACCATGACCCTGTGATGGTCACATGAAGCAAAGTATTCCAACAGCTTGAAGTACTAAGCATTGCTTTGACAGGTTTTTGCATTCTATATCCTTTATTTGAGCAAAATGAATTTTTATGTTTTTGCTTATAAAAATCTATCCATTATAACCAAACTTCATATCACACTTCAAGTTTATCTGTATTACAGCTATGATAAAATACATAAAAATGATCTAATTGATACTCAGCCTCCTTGATTGTAAGGAAGACCTTACAGACCAACACAGCAGGCATTGTTCTCACTTCTGCAGACCGTCTCCTCTCTTTCCCTGTTGATGGTAGTTGGACAAGCATGCCCTATTTATACTTGCCAAACTACTAGAATCTCCTCCCCACCAGAAATGGACCATAGTACTCTCTATCTACAAAAATATGTGGCAGTTACTAAATGCACTGGAGAACACTGAAGGATCTTGAAGTCTTTAGGTGTAAATATGTATGTTAAGGTTCCAAGTGGTTGACAATTTATAATAGTATTAATAGTAAGAAATCAAATAATGAAGGGCAGCATGTGAGGGCTGCCAAGCTAGGACTGTGGCTGAGCCAGTTCTGGACTAGGTCTCAGAAGCAGGTAGTTGTGTGAACTACCGTTTATACCTTTCCCATTTACTGGTCTCCTGCCTGTAGGGAGTAAAGAAGGAGTCTCAGATAGAAAACTATTTCAAGTCAGATTGCACAGTACCTCGTTTGCTATGTAGGTGTAGAGGACTTTGCCTTTGATAACAAACCAGCGTTTCTTCCAGTGTCTTTTGCCTCCCTTACATCTGCTGAGGTAACCACTGATGGTAGCTCCCTCTCCTGAGGCTGCCACCTGGAGCAGAGTAGGAGAAATCAGGATTTGTAACAGTAAAGGCTTTCCCCCTCCTGATTAAGCATGTTTGCATCACACCAACCAGTAAATGAAACCATAAAAGTATTGATACAGAAAAAATATAAGCATGGTATTATGGTTCTTTTTAACTGTTTGAATGTTTATAGTTAAACTTAATTCTCAGTAACTCTAATGGAAAGTATGCAGTTGAGTTATTATTGAGGTCAGTAAGTTTACAGCTCTGAAAAGCCAAGCTTGTCCCTTTTCCCACATCTGGTGGGTTTTGGTGCTTTTTGTATTTTAAAAGTACATGCTTCCAGAAGTGAATTACAGTCTTGTGGCTGAACACTTTTGAGACGTGGGTATATTTAGGACCTTGCTGTGCTTTTATATTAATTTAATGTTAATCACTTTGGTAATGCCTTGGTTTCATTTTTGAAATAATATTTCTGAGAAGACTTGCTCCTCTCATGGAAATTTATTGAGGTATAAGTGCTTAATGTTCTTAAAAATCCAGGTTTTGAGTAGATGGAACTATACACATGCACACATAGAATGCAGTGTACACATTAGTTACAGCAGTAAATTGTAGTAGTATTGGATTTGGAAACAAAGGGCAGAGATTCAAAACCAATTTTTATAACACTGATACAAGAGATGACAGAGAATTAATATAGCAGCGTTTTGCAGCAGAACAGAAATGTTCCAGGACTTGGAGTGATGCTATTATGAGATAAAGATGTGCTGCTTCTCTGTGCATAGAAAGGTGATGCTTTTTTCTTCACAGGGTCAAAATTCTGCTTGCTAGCCCTTTGAGTACTCAGTTTGTGTGTTTGCATTACATACATGTATCTTTGGCATAGTTTCATGAACAAACCTCAAGAAATTCCAGTGTCTCGACTGTACAATGAGTTCAGCACCCAAGTCTGTTTAATGCAATGATAAATGCCTGCAGGAGATGGGAATACCTTACTGTACTCAAGTTCAGTGGGCAGTTTAGCTAGAATCAATCATCAACATGATTGGCACCTTGTTCCTGGAAAGAAAACTAATGCAATTGGAGAAATCATGGGAAATAGGGGGGAATTTTGTTTACATTGGTGAAATCAAGATTTACCCATTTGATTTGAATTAGTTTTGTTTGAGCTGAAGGAAAAGTGCCTGGTGAAACATGTATGCTCTTGGATTGACTGCCAAGGACTATTAATTAAGTAAGTTTATTTCCTAAGTGTTATTTTATTCCTCTTGAAATCTAAGTAAGATTTTAGAAGTAAGGGTCTTGTCAAGAAAAGTAACTGAAGTACAGCGTATCCTGCTCCGTTGATCTGCCCTCTTGTTCTGCCTAGTACATTGAAAGCATTTTAGCTTTTTCAAGACTTCATAGGCTGATGAGCAAATTAAAGTACCATACTCTAACTGGGTTTCTTGTGGGGCTCAAGACATTTCCGTGGTATCTCTAGAGCTCAGCGTATTTCTGTATTTTAAACACTACTGTGAAAAGAAAAAAAGAATTGCATGATGAAAGTAAACCAAGGCATGTGCTGAGCCCACCACACAGAGTATAAATTAAAATGTAGCTGCTGAAATACGAGCACACAGTTTTCTATAGTTCCTTGCCTTTCTCAGGCAGCTTGGTCATACCTCCATGAGAGCTGAAGGGATTCTCTTCTGTTTCTTAAAAGATGAGTAATGAATATTGTGGAAGACAGAGGAGAAGGCACTGCTTGAACCCCTGGATGAAGTTGGAGGGAAGCTCACACTTAGTGGACGCTCTGCAAGATTAAGAAAATTCAGAATTGGAAGGGGGAAATAGATAAGTTGGTATATATGGGGAGACACATGATACACTAATACAAATGAATAAGGAAAATGCAATGCCTCCTCTATACACAGTTTTTATTTTAGCCTTTCTTTTAAATCACCCTTTTATGTCTGATGAGGGGTTCCATGACACCCTCAGTTCATGGTACTAACCTAAAGTTTCTTGAAAAGGTCTGTAAGAAAGCTGACAAAGCACAAAACACAGCTTGTTGTGTTCTTATTTAAAATGACCATTAAGCAAATGGCTTAGGCCCACATGTCTGAGTTCATATCTTCATGATTTCACTTCTGGCAACACATTATTTGAAAGCTCTTAGTAAAGCACAGCATTAGTTTAGTGCAAATGTGAGTTACTGTTTCTGGACACACAGTGGCTTGGGGATGCATTTGTGGCTGTTGTGACAGCATCTGTTTATTTGTTTTCTTGTCTAGTGTGAATTTCTTTAATCAGGATGGTAAAATGAAGCTTCATCTGTCCACACTTTTCTTTCTTGGCCTTGTGGTAAGCTTACTTTTAGAGACTGTCCACATGAGTAGTTGTGCAAGAAAATTATTTCCTGTTCACTCTCTGTTCATATATTTGTAACCCCTGTCCCCCTTTTGTCTTTTATTTGGATGTGTACTTAAATCAGAAAAGAGACTTATATAGTAGGATAATAATACAAAATTCTAGATAGGCAGTAGCTATTCTGCTTTGAAATCACACTTTCATCTGTAACTAGATAAATTCACCCTGTAGAACAGCTCTTAGTGACTCTGCACTTGGCTTCAAGAAATCTTTTTGTAAAAGATACAACGTGGATGAGGACAGTGAAGAACCATAAAGACATTGTTTAATTTTTAAAAAATTAATTAGAAATGACAGGGAATAGTTTTCACCTATAATTACATCACAGAATAAAATAATTCAGTTAGAAAGAACCTACAACAATCTAGTCCAGCTGGTTGACCAATTAAGAGTTTCCCAAACATTAAAACATGTTATTAAGGGCATTGTTTAAATGTCCCTTAAACACTGAGAGGCATGGAGTATAGACCACCTCTCTAGAAAGCCTGTTCCAATGTTTGGCCACCCTCTGGGAAAAGAAAGATTTCCTCGTGTCAAGTCAGAACCTTTCCTGCTGAAGTGCTGAACCTTTCTCATGTGTCTTGTCCCTGAATCAGACAGAGAAGAGATCAGCACCATTGTTTCCATGTTGCCTCCTCAGGAAGCTGCAAAGAGCATTGAGGCCACCTTTCAGTCTCTTTATCTTCAAAGGAGGCAAGCTCAGAGTCCTCAGCTGCCCCTTGTAGGACATTGTTTTTGTCACTATTCTAGTTCATCCAAAGGCCAGGGGAGCTCTCAGAGAACCTGGCTTATAATCATAGAATCCCAGAATGGTTTGAGTTGGAAGAGACCTTCAACCTCATCTTATTCCACCACCTGCCATGGGCAGGGATGCCTTTCACTAGACCAAGTGGCTCCAAGCTCCATCCAGCCTGGCCTGGAACACTTCCAGGGTTAGGGCAGCTTCTCCGAGAAACCCGTGCCAGGGCCTCATCACCCTCTGAGCAAGGAATTTCTTCTGTATATCTAACCTAAGCTTCCCCTGTTCCAGTTTGAAAAAACAGTTTGCTAAACTTGATTTTATTGCTTGCTAAAAAGTCTTAGCTGCCATACAGCCTGGCTCTCCCAGAACCTCAATACACATGCCTCAAACTTGAAATGAGGAGTACTATTTAATAAAATGCAATATAGAAAAGGTTCTAAATCCTCCCCATTATATAAGCAGGAAATTGATTTGTCAGTTTTGCCAAGAATTAAGGAATCTTACCTCTTTTCTTAAGTTCCACATAGCAGCTATCACAGACTTTGGCTGCTTGATCTTTGAGATACTTCATGGGGTACTTGTTTCTTGAACAATTTCGACATACAATCTGTTTCAGCAAGAGTAGAGGCGCTTAAATATAGTATAAGTTTATAAATATGCATATACAAAACAAATTCCCCGTGCTCGCTGGGAGAGGAAGTGGACCAGACATGACTCTCTCCTAAGTCTGTGGCAGTCAGGAAAGGTCTGCTGATTGAAATGTGATTGCTGTAGTTTTACACTGTTGTAAGCCAAGCAGAATTGGTCACTCTATTTGGATGTGCACCATTGCTGTGTCCTTCTTCCCAGGAATTCACACCATCCCTACCACTGAATCACAGAAAGACCACTTTAATACTACTACTGTTTTTGTAGCTTTGTTAGTAACATTGTTTTCTTAAACAAGCTTGCATGGTCCTCCAAACCCTGTGTATGTATAAACTGATTTTTCTGTGGAATTAGAAAGAAGATTAAGTTAAATGCTTTTTTTATCCTATCAAAAATCACTGGTAGTTTTATTAAAATAAATTTTAAAATCAGGTTAAAAGACAGCCATGGTTTAAAACAGGATTGCAGATTTATGTATGCAGGCAAATCTCTGGAGCCAGAGGTTAAGGGACAAAACCAAGAAAGCTTATAGATCCCCTGAGCCTTAGGGCACAAGGCAACAGCTCTTTGGAGCACAGAGGAAACTTTCCCATTAGTCACTGATGAAACCATGCTCTACTGCTGAGTTTCTTCACTTTCCTTGGGAGATCACTTTACCAGCTGTTTTTAGAGACAGGACATGGAGTAGTGCTACTGCTCTGGTTCAGAACAAAGCCTGTATTTTTTGTATATTGCTTCATTGTCTCTATAGCTAGCTATGTGTCAGATACAAGGGCTGAACTCAAGAACGACCACCGTGTCAACCTTTAACTACTAGCCTTTGTAGGTAATTTGACCTTAAGGCAAGGTTACTGTTATTCCTTCTAGCAACATTAGAAACCTAGCTAGCTAATTTAACAAAGTGCTCACTGGTTCTGTGAGAAGTCCAATTCTGGTCTTGATGTTGCTACAAATTTTCAGGTTACAGCAGTGGCAGCCAAGGTCCTAGAGGTGTGAATAAACCCCCACGAGACGCTTGCCCAGCTCTTACCTTCCCGCAGGCATGGCAATGATGTCTCCTCAAAGTGAGGGTAAAGTCACAGCCACAGTTCATGCACATCATGACATGGGACACAGGCACCAGTGTAGGAGGCCTCTCACCTAAGGGTATTCCAAGCCTTTCCCTTAGCTTAAAAATCAAAGAAAAATAAATGAAGAAGCATCCACACTTCCTAAGTCCACTTTGTCAGGCCTGTTGCATTACATACAATTCTCATTTCAGTCTTCTGTCGCCTGCTAAGATCCCCAAATTTTCTCATTCCCAATGCACTTGTATAAGTGACATATAGCTGCTTTAGCACTGAAAGATTAGTACATGCTGCTGTTAAAGCCAGAGTCACAAAAAGTAAAAATCCACATAAATCTATTTTTGGTCAGGCTCTGACATTCTTCCACATCAGACAAGTATCTGACTAATTGCATATGAAAATTGCAGGTAGGAACATGAGCTAAAAGCATCTTCTTGTTAGCAGCTTTTGAAATAATATCCATAAAAAGCTCTACAACCTTCAATCAAAAAAGCACCTGAGCTCTTTGTCATTACACCTTGGATGGTTGTGTGATAAAGGGAGAGAATAAACAGTAGAACCAAAGACGAGTTTACCCTGCTCCAAATCTAATCCATGCTTTCTGGTTGATCTCAATCTATGTAAGCAGCTTTAGGAAATGTATTTGCTGTTCCTAGTTCTTGAAATGCACCATGTGGCAGTGATGTTCAGGTGCCTTTACTCTAAGCCTAGGGAGCCACAATCAGTGTGGAACTGAACACAATCTAATAAGCTGGGCTGAGCTGTGCTACTTCAGGTTCAGCGCCAAAGTATTATGGGTACCCCACTGTCAGTTCACAACAGCTCAGCAGTTGGCACAAGTAGGACAAACTTTTGTGTTTTTGAAGGATTGTTTCCTATGTGGAAATTTGACTTCTGCAGACACACAGGATCTAAACACAGACAAATCAAATTCCTCCAAGTTTTTCCATGGGCACATTCAAGCTTACACCAGAGGCAGAGATGCAAAAGAAATTATTTATTCATTTGTTGAAAAATTATTTGGTTTAGATTACTAAACTGCCTAATTTTCAATTTTTTCTGTTAAATATTAGAAAGCAGATTAGATACAGGCAAGAAAAAAAGGCCTGATATGTTTTGGAATTAATTTTTTACCTTCTGAGGTCTTTGAAATTAATTTATAGAATGGATGAATTTGGAAAGGAATGCTGAAGGTCACTTGGTTCAACCACTCTGCTCAGGCAGAGCCACATAGTGGCAGTTGGCAAGAACTGTGTCCAGGTGTCTTCTGAACATCTCTAAGGATGGAGATGCCACAACCTCCTCAGGCAACCCTGAGTGCCAGTGCTCGGTCTCCCTCAGGGTGAAAAAGTGTTTGCTGCTGTTGGAAGGAATCTCCTGTGTTTCAGTTTGTGGCCACTGCCTCTAGTCCTGTCACTGAGCACCACTGAAAAGAGCCTGGTTCCTTCTTCCTTGTACCCTCCAGGTATTCATACAGTAGATTCTCCCTGAGCCTTCTCTTTTCCTGGCTGAAGTGCCCCAGTTTCTCAGCCTTTTCTCCTATCAGAGGTGCTCCAGTGCCTTATCAGCTTTGCTGCCCTTTGTTGGACTCTTTCCAAGGTTTCCATGTGTCATACTGAGCAGCCCAGCATCGGACACAGCACTCCAGATGTGGCCTCACGAACACGGTTTCTTATTTAGTAAAAATGGGGTTCTACACAACCTAAAATAGCATTTCTACTTTTTATCAGATGCAGGTTTTGCCTCCTTAACTGGGAGTAGAACAACTGAGAATAGTGAGATAATAATATGCATAATTGCATTGGTACAATTTCAAAATCACTGGTGAGGTTTGCACTGGTAGTGGCTTTATCTTCATTGTGTATATGATATTAGTGTAATTAATGGGTAGCTTGGGGGTTTTTTTTTAATCTATGAAGTTTGTAGCTATTTTTAATTAATCCAAAATCACTACACTTTTGTCCTTTAGGACAAAAAAATCTTCCTCCAGAAGAACTAAGCAAAGGCCACAGAGTATGGAGTGTGATTAATGTTTCGGAGATGGCCCATGAGCTGTGATGAGTTTCATTGTTCAAGCTTGGCACACTTGTTTAAATGAAAATTCAATGTCTGGCTACTAGGAACTCTGCATTGTATAACCCTCCTCCTTTTCTCTCTCTCTTTCTCTCCCTTCCCTTTTCAAGCATTGAAATATTTGGCTTCCTTTTACCTCCACGCTGCTGTGGAAAGTCGAAGTCTTGTGAGCTTTGCAGTCATCTGGGATGTGTTTGCTGATGCAGCTGTACCAGTCATCCCTTTCTGAGCAAGAGCTGGGGAATGAAATACAGCAGAGCAGTCAATGCCATGCACAGCAGGGACTAAAACAAGCTGATCAGAGGAGAAACGTTTCACCTCATGAAATGTTTGCTTTTCCCCACTACTGCACTGAACTGATAATTTTCTGACCAGGAACAAAATTGACTGTTGGACATATTCAGAGTGATGATTAGTGCAGTTCCATGCTTAGGACTGTGACTGAGAAGGAACTAAATGCTCAGAAAATTTTTCAAAGTAGTCTCTTGCTTTGCTGTAAGCTGCTCAATCCTAGATCACACAGGACAATATGAAGTGTCTCTTTTTGTCCTGTCTGCCCTATCTTTTAGGCACTCTAGTGCACAGAGTGTTGGCATATATGGGTTGCTCAAAGCAGGCGTATTTATGCTCATCTCTACAGTGGGCTGCTTAGATGAATTGCATGTTGGAAAACGCAGAAGTGTATTGCCCACAGTAGAAATGTGAATGATTCGATTTTCCTTTAGCTTCTTCACAGACAACCTCCAGTCTCCTGGAGCAGAAGAAGCCAGGACAGCCACTAGTGAAGAAAGCTGGGTGTTTCCTGGAGTTGCAGTTACACGTGGAGGCCACTAATTCTCCAGACTGGCCCCTAGATGCCCCATGTGCACAAGGCAAACCAGCACGCACTTTGCATTTCCCTCCTAGTCCAGCTATCCCAAAAAAGCAGCAGGGTGCCTGTTATTTCACAGATGCATTTGCTCTGTTACAGCCACGTGGTATCCTGCCTGTTTTAGCTCTTTTTTTTCTGCTGACTTCAAACTGTGCACTTCCTGTTAATCTGAAACTCTGCACAGCTCTAGCAGTTTCTAGCCTCAGTTACAGGAGGGAATGCAACTCAGTATGCTCTCCCCTCTCCAAGTCATACCAGCCACTCACATTAAAGCTACCCACTAGACTTTGTTGTAAAAGCTAGCAGTGGCATGGTTGCCAGCTGCTGTTCAGCTGTGATTTCCTCACACTGTCCTCATGAAGTCTTGTCAACAAGACATCTGAGAACAATTTGTGTTTTGTGGTCTTTAAAAAAAAAAAAAAGAGCACAAAAAGAGAGGAAATGCCAGATTTTCTTGATGATCTTTGACTTGGCATCCCTCTGCACTATGAGCATAAGTCGTTGTCTGAAAAACAACAGCCTGTGCAAAATTCAACAAGCCTGGAGCAGAAACCCTGAGCTAGTGTATGTACTACAAATTGGCTAACATCTGGAAGCCAAGGATCTATGTTACAGGAGATCACCTCTGTCAAGAGTCACACCACTAGCCATGGAATCCCAGAATGGTTTGGGTTGCAGGAGACCTTAAAGATCGTCTCGTTCCAGCTCCCTGCGATAGGCAGGGGCACCTTTCACTAGACCAGGTTGCTCAGAGCTCTATTTAGCCTAGTCATTCCTTAATACTACCAAAGTTGCCATCTGGCAAATTACACTTTCTAAGAAATCTGAAGATATCTGTATCTTCCAGACAAATCTCATCCACTGTCTAGAAAACACTAAAGGAAGTCCTGACTTTCCTGACTTAAACATTTGTCATGCTAATTCTTTCATGGAAATTCTCTTCACTTGAAAATTAAAATATGATTTTAAAAATCCCAAAAACCCACAAAGGAAATCATGGCTCATATAGTGATGGAAATTAAATCCACTTTAGGAAAGACAGGTAAGAAAGACAACATGCTATCAAAAGTCTGATATCTAACTGGCCCCTTTAGCCTCTTCTCCACTCAATTAAAAATATCTAGGAAGTAATTGCAAGTTTTTACTGACTAAATGTGGGAATAACACCCATCTGCTGATGAGTAAGATCAATTATGTCAATTTGCATAGGCCTGTTCTTAATTAGCTAGTTGACTGGTTGCATGAAGGCTCAGAGGAACTTTTGCTGAACCTCTGACACTCAGAGAAGCGCAACTCTTGCTCCACCATTGCCACATTTGGTCCTTATGGGATTTTTATGATGCATCCTCTGTGCTGACCTGTCAGTTCTCCATGTTGGCTCATATATTCATCATTAAGCACATAGAAAGAGGGAGTCAAGTTGTCTCTGCATTTCACTAACAGCAGGGGACATCCACAGAACATAGAAATTGGATCAGGATGGGATTTTGTCACAGCGCTGCCACTATCACTCTAAATTAGCCTTTCAGGAGGCAATATTGACTGTGTTCTCCTATTATTGTCTCTGGTGTTTTATATAAGCACCACAGGGTTATCTCTGTGTCCAAGACTAATATTTCTGAAATGCAAAGAAAGATATAAGAGCCTTCTCCATAAAGGTGCTGTGCTCAAATCTGTTAGCAGCTCCCCACTAAACCAATAACATGGTTCTTCAGGTGAATGAGCCATTTTCAGCAGGAAATGGGAAAACTTTACAGTCCTGTCTGCTCATATAGCCATGCTAACTTCTGAGCTTTGGTCATCCTAAGTCTACTGTCTTTAGTCCCTGGCACCCATGCTATATTTCCTCAGTTCATCATCTCATCTCATCTCATCTCATACAAATATAAAGCCTTTGAGGTTTGCATTTTGGTTGTTAACCACTGGCCTTTAGTGCAGCTTGCTCACCTCAGTGTGAGCAGCAAAATATACAGTCTTTAGGGATACTGGAAGCCTTCTGTACTTTTCTGTCTTTGGTGCTTCTTTTGGCGAGTGTAACAGGCCAAGGATGTTGTGCAATGGAGTCAGAAGAGCATGCTTGCTGCTGCGTCACTGGTATCTCACTAGCTCTGCCAGCCAGTGCAAAAAGGAGGAGGAACAATTGTTCTTGGGTGACTTATGGCAGATTGGTCACAGAATGAGAAGCACAAGAAGAGGACCTCTATCCCAGCCTCTGTCTGTCTGTTATTAGAAGGGTAACCTTGGTCTCAGGTCCTGGTTCAATCTACTACCAAATAAACACAGCTCACAGTTGCCTCACAGACTTTGTCTATGCTAATTAAGTATGGACTTGATATGAGTACAAAAGGCAAAAAACCATCCTAATAATGCAAGCAGTGCATCCCAAGGTGCTCACTACGGATGACAACTTCAGTTGCTCTGGGGAAAGGTGATGCGCAACAGAATTCCCCTTTTGCAATACAGAAGGACTGTACACATTTGCTTTTATAACTGGCAGGTAATTCAGAATTACTGTGAGTATATTTTGAGGATTGTGAAAAGTGTGGAGGTCTAAGGAAATCTCAGATATGGTTATGGTTATAGAAGGAAATGGACCAAAAGGCTTTGACATGTAGCTCAGCACTCCCCACAGATGTTAACTGCTCTAGGAAGGATGAGAGCTCCAAATTCTGATTCTGAATAAGGAAGTGCCATCCCTGTCTTTCTTTTGTGCTGTGTAATTTAGGAAGTCTGCTGTGTTTCTAGGCATTCTGTTGCATGCTGTAGTTGCAGACTTATGGTGAAAAGTCAGTATTTAAAAGCACTGAAGAACTTGTTATTTGGAAGAATTAATTTTAAGACCACTGCTAGTGTGCTGTATCTTTTGTAATAAACTACATGTGGAAAACAAACCAGTTAGCTTTCTGCTATGGCGGTAGGTAAATTACCAGGATAATTTTGGGCTAGAACCATGAAAAATACAGTACACTGCTATCTTCTGATCAGAAACTGATCTACAATCTCTTTTTGGCACTGGCTTGGTATCCTAGGACAGAGATCTTGACTCCTACTTGCAATCAATACTAGCAGTACACAAGCTCATTAGTGAAATTCCTTTTATTAGAAAAACCCATGAGGTTGCCAGTAAGGTTGAATTTTGACTTTGACACTTAAGCACCATTAAATACTTTTGTATCTGCCACGTGGTATTACCTAATTACTATTTTTTCCAGGAGTTTTACAGCCCTAGAGGTACAAGGCAACAAGGGAACTCATAAAAGAGAGATTCAACTGACTCCTCTTGTCACAGGGAAAGAATGTGAGGGAAAATGGAAAGTACCTAGGCTTTTTCTTTCTATTCTCTTCAAGATGTTATCAAGAGCCAAGTTCTAGTCTTTAAGGGAGTATATTATTTGAATTAGTTACAGTTTATGAGCCTTGCATTTATAATGAATGTTGATTGCATAATCGAGTACTCAACCATTGTCTGTCACCAATGGCAGACTGAAAAATGCTAATTAAAAAAGAAAGAGACACCATTTCAGTCTTGGGTATTGGTTGGACTAATCCAATGATACAGCTCTAGAATGTAATACCCTCTGCCACAGACATTTGGAAACAGTACCTTGCTGACAGGGTCAGGCAATGTTCATCATACTCAATCTTCAGGATGTTTTGGGCTTTCTCTATCACTGGGCGACTGACCTAGGAAAAAATGCCATGAATATGAATGTGGACATGAGTTAAACTGTCTATAACCAGTACACCAGACAAGTCTCAATGCATATGACGTGTAATATCCCAACCATCTGTTTCATATTTCAATGCAAAAAGATGGGCATTCGGGGTTTTTGTATTGCTCTTGTAATAAGGAATGATCTCTATTTCAATATCATGGTGTGCTGAAGGAAGAAAATTGCTTAATCCAGCCTGTAAGGATGAAGTATCTATGAGGGTTCAGTTTTAATGACAAGCTTAGGAGATGTTTAGTCTGCCAAGTGTCAGAGCATTTTGATCTATGCTTGTAATGAATAGAAATCACTTTTATGACATGCAGGCATATACAGTGAAGCACTTCAGTTCAGTGAATGCCTGTCTGCAGCAAGGCTCTTTAACAGCAGAAAAAAGAAGCCAACTTAAAAGCTATAGCTCAGCTAAAATCTTTTCCCTAGCATAGAGTATGTTAGTAGCCTGCTAATAGCAACAGCCAAGGAGAAACATAGCTTCATGGTTTCATACATTTTTATTAACAAGCATCATTAAGTTAGTGACTCAGTGTTTCAAGTCTACCTCAGTAAGTGCTTGCTTCACAACTCCTTTTCACTTAACAGTAGAATATTTTGGCAATTCCTAGGAATTGCTTGGATCCCTGAGTTAGTTTTAAACTCTTGGGTCCCTGGGGTGATCAGCCCCCATCACCTTTTCACAACACCTTAAATTTCCTATGTCATTCCACTCAAATTAATGATTAGTAATTCTCATCTTGCGTATTTTTTAGATCATCAGACTTGTCACTTCAAATCTTCTTTCATATACATACAACTTGGAATATTAGCTATAGAACAGTTATGAAGGTCTAATAGACCTCTTTGGTCCAATATTTCCTGTTGTATAGGTTCTGGTGCCAATGAGTACTTAGGGAAAGAGTGTAAGGACATTTAATTGTGTTTGCAATTTATAAATTTATTGAAGAAGAAAGTGGTTTTGTATCACTGCATGAAATTGCTCCCAATACACCTTTTCCCCATAAAGTTGGCTAATTGCTTTTTGAACCATTAATGCTTTTGATGAAAACAGTTAACAGGCACTTGAAAAGAAGCCATGTGTAAATCTTGAGTAGCAGGAGTTTAAGATCAGGCAGACTAAACTCTAGTGAATACATTGAAGGGAACAATAATGCATTGGCTGGAGACAAAATGGGATAATAAATATTTTCTATTTCTTGTTTCATGATCAGAGGGTAATTGATTTTGGCTTGTATTATTTATATAGTCTGAATAAGGTTGTCATACCAAGTCACAGACTTAGAGACAATCTTTTTATGTTTGATTTTTACCATTTTTCCTTCTGTCTCCTGTAAAAGACAAGGGAATGCCCTGATAACAGGTCTGTCCCCTCTTTCTCCTTGCTGGATATGAGACATAAACCAGCAAAGCACCAGCAGCTCACTATAAAACTTTAATTCAAGCTTTTAATACAGATGAAGCATTACCTTCATGCCTGACACAGCCAAGGTGTTTTTAAGTCGGTATTTGCCATCCTTCTGGGGATATGTGTACAGCAGAACATCATTCATCTATATGAAAAGAAAGACAAAATCAATAATTTGCAATACGGTTTGCAGGCCTGCCTGCCCATTCTCCTGGGAAGGATACCTGGAACAAGCTGTAACTTGATGAACTGCTGGGGCTGTTACTGAACCCATACCCTTTCCTAATATCCAGCCTAACGTCTCCTGACAGCTTCATGCCGTTCCCTTGGATCCTATCATAGAGAGCAGAAACTGGTGCTGCTTCTCTACTGCCCCTCCTGCGGGAGCTGCTGGCCACGATCAGGTCTGGCCTCAGTCTCCTCCAAGCTGACCAATTCAAGTGTCCTCAGCCACTCCTTGTATGGCTTCTCCTCCAGATCTTTCCCCATCTCTGTGTTTCTCTTTTGGATTCTCTCTAACAGCTTTAGCTCCTTATACTGTGCTGCCCAAAACTGCTCACAGTGCTCAAGGTGAGGCTGCCCCAGTGCAGAGCAGAGCAGGACAATTGCCCCCCTTGCCCAGCCAGTGATGCTGACCCTGATGCCCCCCGGACACGGCTGACCCTCCTGGCTGCCAAGGCACAACTGATTCATATTCAGCTTTTGCTGACCAGGACCCCCAGGTCCCTTTTCACAGTGCTGCTCTCCAGTGCCTCATTGCCCAGTCTACACTACAGGTTTGCCCCTTCCCAGCACTAGCCCTTAAACTTCATATGGTTGGTGATTGCTCATCTCTCAAATTCTTTGAGGTTTCTCTGCAAGTCCTCTCTGCCCTCGAGGGAGTTGACAGCTCCTCTCAGTTTAGCAAGATTGGCAAACCTAGTATCCCTTCAAGTCCTGCATCCCTGTTGCTCATGAAGATATTAAAGAGCACTAAAATGGCCCCTGCAGCACCTGAGCACTAAGCCCAAGAAAATGAACTCTTGAGAGAGATTTTCAGGATCCTGACATAATCTGCTATGAGGCTTCTTGAATAGCAAACTCAATTTATTTTATGTATTTTAAAAGTTATATATCTCTTTTAAAACCTGCTTATTCTTTTATTACTGTTGATAAAGGATGACACCATGGTGCATACTATTATCATGACAACCCTGATAATTATCTCAAGATTTTACTACACATTGCTTTATAATTGCCCATTGGAATTTTTTCTCCTCCTTTTTTCTCCCTATTTAGCAGTAGGCTGTGATTTGGAGGTCCCACTTGACACAGTGAAATTATGACAAATATTTCAAATCTTGTGAAGCAAGGCACACATATTCATGAAGAAAGGAAGGATTTTCACCCACTGCTGTCTCCTTTGCCACATGCACAGTAAAGACCCCAGTGATGGCCATTTGAATGGTATGGACAGAACTAGCATCAGTACCAGTGGTTTCATGCATCCTCCTGCTTCAACTGTCCTGTGTTCCCCGAAGCAGTGAGGACTGGCTGATGATGAAAGCTGATCTTCCAGCCTCTCAGAAATCTGCAGTAGAGGAGATGGACTGCTAGAACCCTATGGGAAGTTCCCAGAAGCCCCTGGGCTTCAGACACACTTCTTGTTTGTCAGAATTATTTTGAATAATTGGGATTCCCAGACTGCTCAGAATTTGATATTGGAGCACATAGTCTTATTCTGCATTGCTCCATGCGCACACAGGTTCTCCAAAAAAACAACTGACAACACAGAGAAAGAAGGATATGTCTCATCTTTAATTCCCTTTTTTCCTGTTACTTTTTACAATTCTCCCTGTTGTGACAGGTATCCAGTAATATTAGAGTCAATGCAAGTTTTCGAACCTACTGTATTCAAATTGATTGATCCAAACAAGTTTATACCCTTCTGAACCTGTGGCATCCATATGTGATACACTCTCTGTCTAAAAGTTTCTACCACATGTTTGGTTTTCTTGAATTTTTTAAAGGCTAGTTAATTATGAACCCTGTTTTCTTCAATTCAGGTCGGAGTTAAACATGCCCTGAGTGTCAGTGGAGCAGTCTGAATGTGTGCTGGAGCCATGCTTTCCAAGCTGTGACTCCAAAAATCTCCTATACTCCAATCCTGTCAGTTGGAGCATTAAACAGTCTCCCGTTTGATAGCAGCTTCCTGCAACCCATTTTCAAAACAAGTGGCCTTTGTAGAGAAATTCTTAGAAGGGTGAGATAAGAGACAGGCTCTGAGTTGCAAAGTCTTGTGGCTGGGGGGCAGTTACGGGACCTGCCAGTTTCAGCAGGCCATACTGTGCAGCACTGAGGCCACACCATCCTTGTAAACAGAGACTGGGCTCAGGAAACAGACATACAGCAAAACTCACCAAAACATCCTGCCAGGAAACACCAGATTCAACAATACCATCAGCTTGCACAAAACAGCCAGCCCAAGTAACATTATGATACACACAACATCATAAACATTTGAAATTTGTCTTTACACTGTCATGTCTATATGGGCTGTGCATAGACATACAGTGCTCCTTATGGGCAGATACATATTCACAGCACACCACTAAAGCATACCATGATAGCACAGGCCAAGTAGGAGTCTAGCACACAGCCAAGTTTTACAGCATATTCTAACTACAACTTCAGCTTGATGGGCTCATCTCCTGGGATGTGTAGAGATTAAATTCTCAGGGTTATTCTTCAGTGTACACTCTTGCTCTGAAATTCTCTCCAGGTCCTGGTCCTTATTTAGCTTCAGTCAGAGTAAGTTCACTACTAAGAACTTCATAAAATGCTATTCATGTAAAAACCTCTTTGGGATACTGAAGGTAAATACACTTATTCCATCAAAGCTAAGCCAAACTACACCTATAGACGCTAGCTTCTGGTGATCTTTTTGAGCTGCTGCTGACCTGTGAAGCATTAAAAAGAAGTTCTGAAAGGTCTGGGTTTTTAATAATACACAAACCTGAGTTTTGCAAGTGGCTTCAAAGGATTATAATACGGCCCTTAGAAGATAAAGGCTTTAAATGTATGTCAATTTTAAGAGACAGTGTTTAGGAAATTATTCTAGTCTTAGGGTTTTGGCGTGGGTTTTTCTTCCACAGTTGTCCCCAGGCATCAGAATCAAGACAGCACTCACAAGAGAGAAGGATATTTTCATGTAGGCATGGCCAGTTACTGAAAGGTGTTGGCAGTGATGATTGGTAGGGCCTTAACACCTCTGCTTAAGACCATTAAGATACAATAACCATGCTGTATGCCAAGATAGAAATATGCTGACATAGCTATGCAGTGGTTGTCTTGCTGTATCCACAGGCTAAATAGTCCTTTAAGCAATGCAGGAGTGGTAGTGGCATGCGCAGTGGCACTACCACTGGAAATCCATAGCAATAGTAATGACAAGCAGATAAAGCAAGACTATTTAGGTGTTAACGCAGGAATTACCATATTCCACAACAATTTTCCTGCAATGTCATCATACATGGAATTGCTTTGCAACCTGAGGAGCATTCATAAGGAGGAGACTGGATTTAAAAAAAAAAAAAAAAAATCACTGAACCCAAAGGTAGATATTTGCCAATAAGTTTCAAGTAGTTTCAATGATCCAATCCCCCTGCCCCTGCTGGAGATACAATACAGGAAGCCTGAAGTGATTGCAACTTCAGTGTGCTAGACCAGGAAAGCCAGGTTTATGTTTCTCTTTGTTTTTGAAAGTGACCATTATGACTAGATCCACCCCATCCTTTTCATGACAGCACATTTGGTCACAATTTGCCTAGGTGACTGAAAGGAGGAAAAAACCACTTTTGCTGAATACTGAAAGCATCTCTTAACAAGACATTGGCTACTGTAATGTCTCCAGCTGTCAAGAGGAACTTCTCTCTTTGCAGTTAACATCTGACTTTGAGCATCTAAACCTTCCCCAGGAAATAATTCCTAAACCAGAGAGTGCCAGAAAGTATTTTTTGTGCTTGCTTTGTTCCAGTAATACTTTTGGCCTCTTGTGACTTGTGACCTTCAAGCTGATATAACTATTTTGGATTACTTGAAATTTATATAAGTTTATCCCATGCTTAAATTACTTTTCTCTCAACATTTATTATCAACCTGATTTCTGATCTTCCTTTAAAATTCTCTATCAGTTACAGTAGCTAATTTGTAGCACTTCAGTGTTTGCCATAGTAATGGGTTATGGTGGCAGCAACACACACAGTGGAAGACTAAAGGGTAGTGATGGCTTGGAATTTTGTCCCAGCTTTAGTCACAATTCCAAAATAATTTTGAATACTAGCAAAGGCAAGTGTTTCAGAACAGAGATCAATAGAGATGCAATTATCATCTGTTGTTGGGTGGTCATCAGTAGACTTCAGAGTTACTGCTGCTGAGAACATAGTTTCTTAAGACCAGCTCCTGGAGTTTCTAGCATAGCCTTTTTCCTGTGACAGTCACAGAAAGTCATGATTTTGACATTTATTGCACTTGTTACAGTCCATTGATGCTGACTCCATAAAATAGAACAGCTATCTCATATTTGAAGATTTATGTGAAATCCATAATTTTTAGTACATGAAAGTCTTGAATTTTCACAGAAACCACTGAAACTATCAAAAAAGTGCAACACCAGCACTTTGTCTCGTCCCATCTGATCTTTGATTATGACTGCAATATGTGATTGAGGGGGGAAAGAAGATTGTGCATACACTCATGCACAAATAGGAGTTATAAGTAAGAGGGAGAAATAAGAAGGAATATTGCAAAATATATGGCTTCTGTAATAAGCCATCTTTCCTTCTTACAATGATCCTCGTGGTGAAAAGCTGTCAGCACTTAAAGGAGACAGAAAATACAGATTCCAGGCATATAATTCATTTATTTTAAAATAAATTCTCCAAGCAATATTTTAATGTTAATAGCAGCAGTAATGCTCAGTTCTTTATGGCTTTTTTTCTGGGAGGGAGCTCTAAAGAATTTTTCAAACTTTAACAGCTAAGCAGGTAGCAAAGTTCTAAGACACGGGCAAGTATCATATTCCTCTTCATATTGATAAGTGCATAAAAATATGTGTGGTTACACAATAAGCTACCTGAAAAGTTGAGAACAGAGCTCAGGAGCCTGGAGTCACAGATACTCTCTAACCGCTCAATGGAGTGTGTAATGCAAAACAGAAGGTATAAGTGTTCATAGTATATCTCCAAAACAATGGGGTTTCATTTGTTATGATTTGCAAATACTTGCAGTAGGGTTGTGGACCCTTGTAAAGAGTATTCCAGCCAGGTGATAAAAGGTCCATTTTTCCTAATTATGCTAGAAGAGTGTTGCAAACTGCCACTGAAAACTGTTCTAATCTGCACTAAGCTGGAGGTGTGTATTTAGAGGAACCACACTGAGGCAATGCACGGAATTATCAGGTAATTTACATATATGTGGACAGCAGGAGCTAAAACCCAGTCCTTCAGTTTTAAAGATATAAATCCCTCCCAAGTGTGACCAAAGGAAGTTTCCAGCTGCTTCAGCAGTAGGGTATTCTCTCTTGCTTCTGATTAAATCATCTAAGGTCTTAGGACTTTCAAGTGTGCAGCTTAATTTCTGAAGGTATTTAGGAGTTTTCATCTTCCTGATCTCCTTGAGAACTTTCACTTCTTTGCAGAATTATGCCCTGGTGAAGGCTGTATGTAACTGTGCACAAGCAGAGGGTTGCACAGCCGGTATCCCTGTATATGGGGCCAATGGGATGTGTGAAAGGACTACAGCCCTATTATCAACAGGAGCTAACTCACCACATCACTGTTGATGGTTGAATGACTTGCAGTCTAAAATCTGTCAGGCTTCAAGGTTGCACAAATGCATGGAAATATATGAGAAACAGTAAAAATATAAAAAAATCTTACCAAAAACAAATGTCGAGGATGCCTGTTTTTGCCAGAGACTTTCATCAGCGTTCCCTCTTTAACAAAGATCTGAAGGAGAAAACAGCAGATTGTAATCCTGAGAATTCATTCTGAATCTTACGGCGAAAAGAGAGTATTTCTCCTGGGGAAGGAGCTACTCCAACGCCATTCATCAGCACAAGAAGAGATAGAGAACCTCAACACTTGTTTCTAGCCTTACTCCTTATGATCTGGCTTAGTCTTTTCCCAGGTTAGCTCTGCTGCCCTTCATGGCTTGCATTTGTGTCAGTACAAAATGAGTTGGAAACCCACTTGTTCTCAGCCTACTCTTTCTGCACTGTGGACTGTGCTCAGAGATGACTGTCACAGATTGAAAGCTAATATACAACCGGCTTTAGAAAAGAATTTTTGTCTTTAAAAGTTCTCTAAAATTGACCAAAGAGTAAAGCTGAAACCTTGGGTTTTAGTATGCTACATGGACTTAACTATAACTGCATATATAATTTGTATAATTTGCAAGCACAATACTTCTTCAGTCCATCTTGTTACTATGTGTGTAGGTAGGACTGTGTATGTAAGCAGCTAAACCAGCATGCCAGAACTTCATTGTAATAATGTTGGAAAAAGTCTGCCATAACATAAGTAGATTAACAATAATCTGCTCTTTTCAGATGGAGAACAGATTCTAGTGTACTTTTCCACTCCAGGACAATTTATAATCAAAGAGACAAATCCTGCAAATTCCATATGCTGGGCTTTGCAGAATTTTTTAAAGCATTACTTGGTAAGGGCAAGTGAGAATGATGTTAGAGAGAAAAACAAAGGTTGACCACACTATTTGGCTTATTAGCATTGTTATGCTATGAGTAAGCATGCCTTGAAAATTGCTTCACGAATTTTGTTAAAGATATTGGTGGACTGAAGGGAAATTCAGAGTTGCAGAACTCAAGAAAGACATCTTTTGAAGGGTAGAAGCAGGTTGGAGCTGAGGAAACTGGACGGGTTTGAAAGTAAGAAGAAGAAATTAGCATTTGCTGTGGATAGCAAGACAGGGCTGTACACTCACATTTCTGTTGATGTGTTTCTTAAAAATAGCATCTTGTATTAAAAGCATCATGGCGGAATGGTGAAAATATAAATTTGAAAACAAATTAGTTGCCCCAATTTAAGGTTCTTAGTCAGCTATATAAAGTACAGAGCCTTTTCAGGCTGCAAGCAATTCCTGCTAGAGTTGCTGCCTTTTGACAGGAGTATATAAGGAGGAAAGCAGTAGCTCCATCAAAATACACTGCATTTGGGGTGTCTGAGGACAGCTGAAGTGAAAAATTTGCTCTATGTAAAAGTAGAGACAATGCATGTATTTCCCAGCATGGTCTTCTTTTTGTACACTGCCAGAGTGATGTTTTTCACACAAACCAGTGCTCCAACTCATATCACAATTGCTCAGTAAACAACATCTGTAGACATCTGAAACGTGGCCATCTACATCTATGCAGATGTGTTGCTGGCCAGAAACACTGCCCTTATCAGCATACGTCTGCCTGTAGCACTCACCCTTCCTGGCTGGAGGAGGCCGCTCTGCCCTCTCACACTGTGCTCTATGTGTACTAGCTTCTGCAAATTTTCCTGGGAGAGAAAAACAGCATTTAGAAGGCTGCATGGAGACTGTTTTTATAAAAGCAGGCAAAATTCCCCTCACCCCCTCCTTGCCATTTTATTTCTTTAGAAATGGTATTACACAATTAGGTTTCAAAGAGAACTGAGACCAAGGATTTACACCCAGTAAGTCTTCTTTCTGCCTTACGGATTTTACAAAATCTCATCACCTGCATTCACACCTGCTGTGACCTTCTACAGTTTTTACCTGTGATTCTCTGGTTCACCTTCCAAAGGAATTGCTATCTTCATACGGTATTTATACATTGGCTTCTTTGCCGACCTCCTGGCTCTGTGAACTAATGAAATAGGGACAGACACAAAGTACAGTATCTGCTCCAAAGGGCTGTGCATAAGTGCCATGACACAGATAATCCAAAGCATGCTTTGACACTTTAAGACTGTTGCTAAGATTATCTAAGATTTACATTCTGTGATAGTGGATTCATGCCTTTGCAACAGGGGATTTAGAAGGTACATTAGGAAGCAGACAATGAAGCTGCATTTCTGTTTGGATGCTTTGCAAAAATCAGGAAATTTATGATTCAAGGTTATGATTCTGATACTATTAACTATCTACCTGGCCTTACAGCACAGTCAGTCAGTGGGCACTGGCACCAGGCATAAACTTATCTATGAAGATGGTAAATAAGATCAACCTAGATAAGTCTGGGCTCCCATAAAAAACCATCAGAATATAAGAGGGAAGATGGGATGTCTGTACCTTTGCAATATTGCTAGTTTTTCAAATATTTTTCTATTTAGCAGGTGAGGCTATTAAAACAGAGGCTTGTGCATAGGATTCAGCTGTGATTTTTATCTGATCAGAACAGTAGAACGGGCTGCCCAGCAGCAATGAATCGTCACTGGAATATGCCTAAAAATTAGGAGTTTCCTATCTAAGTTAGCCACTGTATCCTGTATCTTCAGTTATACACCTGGATAAACTACAGACTAAGGACCATACCTGATATAGCTTTGTGACCTGACAGTCTTTGAGTACAGTGTTCTGCTACAACAGGAAATGGTCTGTTTTCCCTTTCCTGCATTGACTGGGATTAATATACCCCTGGGATTAGTGAGACTTGATTGGGTCATACACTGTCTCTGCCTGATACAAATCAGTGATGTCTACAGAAACAGCTAATTAAGAAAGTTTTCAGGGATACCAGAAGGAGCATATCCAAGTCATCATACCATCATATCCAACATGATGGTATGTCAAGGCCTGGATTTCAGCTAACACAGTTCACATACCTATCTAGGCTTGCTTTTTGATATAAGCCTGAAATACCTCCCTATCTTACTGCCTTAGAGAAACACTGCACTTGTTCAGCATGATACTAAGTTTAGTTCTTAATCAGTAACTGGATGTCAAATACATGGAAATACTTAGAAGGCTTGACCAGCACAGGGCTGCACTATGCCCATGCAATGTTATTGACTGTTGACACATTTTCAAGCATTTCAGGNCCTTGGCCGGGCACAGAGAAATTTGTAAGCAGAGTCAGGAGTCATTGGGTGCCCGAGCTGTTGTGAAGACCTTGGCTGGGCAAAAAGAAATCTGTAAAGGGAGTCTGGAGTTGGGAGTCAAGGAATCGCCCTGTGCCTGAGCTGCTGTGTACATCTTGGCTGGGCACAGAGAAATTTGTAAGATAAAAATTAATAAACAATGCAAGAAACCAAGAAAATAAGACCTTGCAGATTCTGTTTCATTCTCATGCCAGACTCAAACCTTCAGAGGGCTGAGGGCAAAAAAGTACCACTTGAACCAGCCCACCTCGAACCACCACCTAAATCTCGGGTGAGGAGAGAGAAACCCCCTAAAACCCGATAGTTAGGTATCTCTTTGCAATGCAGGAAGTAACAAATGGATTTTTTCAGGTCACTCCTAAAATACTATAGGCAAATAAAATGCAAACAACATATAAAGCAATAGCACAAGAAATATCAGGGATGATGGGACAGCTGACTTTTGCAAAAGGTATTTGCAAAGGACATTCCTGTCGCTGAAGGGTATTTTAGCCTGGCAAAACTTGTCCAGTTGACAGCTTCCACAATGGAAACCTGTTTTTCATTGCAGAAAAAGCAGTGTTCTCCTGCGAGAACACTCATGTCAATGCTAGTACTACTTATCTGGGTTTTTACCAGAGTGAGAGGAGAAGCTGCAGCAGCCCAGCTTTTCTCAGGACTGCTGGCAGAGGCGCCTGTTGAAATGCTGATGTTTGCAATACGGACACATGTTCACCAGGAAACGGACAGAGAAGTATTGAACTCATTTCCTGAAGGAAGTCAAACAACCATCACATGTGAAGGATAGCAGTTTATCTGGGAATGTGGACAGCTGGCGGGGGGGGGCATAGTTTCCCACCAGTCCCCCAAAATTCCCAGTTTATATAGCTTTCTTCATGGGTCTTAAAACTATCATCATTCTTCTTTCAAAGATCCTTCACAATCCTACAATTAAGGAATAAAAGATCCACCCAGACAGTACTGCAGAAGTGAGTGTCAGAAATATTGCTGCGGCCACTTTAGCAGTGAACTGCAGCTTCCATAATTTTATCATGATGTCTGTGCAACAGGAAAGCCTCCCCAAGAAATTCACCAGCTGTTAATAGCAACAGTGATTTATAGCTCTTAGTGTTTCAGGGCCTCTAACAGATTGTAGACATTCAGAGAGCGATACAAACCCCGCTTAGTTCATCTCCTGGAATTACAGATAGACATAATACTCTGTGGTGATGGTGTGCCTTGTACTTCTGTTTGTACAACTGTAAATTGAAAGCAATATTTTCCCACGTGGTAAAAACACTGTGGAGATAGGTATGGTCATGATTTGCTTGAAAATCCTGGGTTAATAGTTCCCAGGAAAAACTGCTGGAGTCTTATTGAAAAAGAGTAGGTGTGCTCTGATGATATGATAAAAAATAAATGTAAAAATCTATCTGGAATTTGTGATGAAATTATTCCAAAACAGTTGCTGTTTGGATTATTATTGCTATTATTCCTATTATTATTAATAGCAATTATTATATAGTCTGTGACATGTGTAAGACTCAGATGATGCGATGACATTCTTCAAATTAAAGCATGGCTTAGTAGAGACAAAATGATATCATGGCAATGCAACACAGCAAATTTGATTTTAGCCACTTACATATATTTCTAACTTCAAAGAAGTGTTTATATAAATATCCCATATGTCTAAGTGAAATCTAAGGAAATAGAGATGCCCAGAAAAAATGTGTGACCTTGATCTGTTAGGAACCGAGCTCTTGGGAGTTCTCAACCTCTAACACAAATATCCATAAAGCTCTGATATCCCTAAAGCTCTCCAGGTTTTTCTGGAAGCTTTTCATGAGATCTCAGGTTTTTGATGAAATATCTATTTTGGTACAAAGACTGCTTTAATAGTGGAAAAATATGAGTATAAATTCTTTGCCTAAGGAGAAGGAAAATCAGAATCAAACCAGTTGAAAACTTTGCTTAGTAAGTCTGTAGTTTCAGAGTCTAGTTTATAGAGGGGTCAGATTAAATTCCTTTTTATGATAAAACTCTAGGCTTGTTAGATATCATCCCTTCAACCTACATCTGTCCTTTCATCTTCATAACTGATTAGTGTGTTCTTCCCTAACAATTCATGTGCATTCATTTCTTCAGCCTTAAAAGCCTACCTGAAAACAAGCCCTTCTTAAGAAGATTGATATTTCACTCCTTTCCTTCATCGGCATCATCTTAATGTGATGATGCTACATGTGATGCTTTGTCTCTTGTATTTCATGTTTTGATGCCTGAACGATTATTAACAACCCCCTCACTGCTCAGGAAATGAAATAATAAAGAAGTGAGTTGAACTCCAAGAGGGGAAAAAATCCTTTGGGCTATTGGCTATAGTGTCTTGCACCTTGCACAGCTACACTAAATGGCATAGACCAACTCCATATCTGCAGTGCTGTAAACCAGATCTGTATAAGCCCTTGAGTCTCACCTCGGAGGAGGCTTCAGAATTTAATGGACATATGTATTCACTTGAACAGATGTGCACAAAACACACTATTGATCAAGGGAGCATGTGTCATGGTAGGACTCACCGCTTGGAGCATGCTGTCATTGGCTTGGTCCGTGATTTCAGAAACTATGAATAAGGCAGCTGAGAGATGAAGTAAAACAAACACCATATATCACACAAGAGTAGAAAAATAAATCCCTCCTGTTTGCAAGGGCATCCCTTAGCTTCTCTGTCACTTTCATAATGTAACTGCCTAGCAACTCTGACATGGCACACACTGCTGTCTCTCATTCTTCCCTTCATCATTTTCTTGGGTGAAATTGCATCATGCTTGTGCTGACTCAGACAGCTTATGAGGACCCTTTTAAACACCTAGGATGGCACTAAATCTTTTTTGTAATGTTCTCCAGTTGCAGATGTTTTTGTCAATGTCTTGTGATGTAAGAGATGAATGTAACCCAAATTTAGCCACCAAATAGCATGGCAGTCTAAGCTGTAGCTCTTACTGCTGAGGGAGAGTACATGTCATTCCTTTCTGATAGAAATGTGTATGAAGTGGTGACATGAATTAACTCCTGAATTCTCCAATGGCAAATAACCTGGGCTGGGAGATGTTTGCTGGCACTGAGAGCAGTGGCATAACCTGACTCAGATCCCTATTTCACATCCCTTCCTGTGTGGCACAGGACTTTCTATCAATTTCTGGCCGTAATTTGGCAGCATGCTGGCTAGGAATGGCACAAGCATCTCCTAACCACAAATGAGATAGGCAATTGTGGTCAGAGGGCTTGAGTGTCTGCCCTGCTATTGTTTAAATTACTGGTATAGCTGTAGTTCTACTGTCAGTGACTAGGGTCCTAAATCTTGCACAAGTCTCTGCTCTCGGGCAGAATAAACTGACCTTCACTATTCAACCACTGACTTTATTGCAATGAGTTGGTTTGGATTTATAATTGGTGTAGGAGGAGTGAATTGATTTCATCAATACAATGTTACTACTGCTTACTCCAGCCTCGAAACTACTCCCACAGACACCACAACTAAACCTTGCTTTGATTTCAGTGGGAGTAAGAGACTTCTGCTTTATCTATCTCATGTAATGGAAAGAATGGTGTTAGCAGTGGATTTGTTCCTGATTTTGCAGAACTGTTTTTTATGTAATGTCTTTCAACTTTATGTAACCTTCAGGAATCCAGAATACAGATAAGCAATTCAAACCTCCTGGGTTTCTCTCAAGTTCACAGAGCACAGTAGGCATACCATAGATAATGATACACAATCAGGCAGGGGGAGCCATCCAAATTGACTTTACAATGACCAGGCCAAATATTTACAAAGCCAAAGAGGACTAGGATTTCCTTGATGACTGGGGCAAAACTACAGTGTCTGCACTATGTCTGTATAGATGTTTTTTTCTTCCGTAAGTTCCATCATATCAAAACTATGGGAAGTCCACATGTTTCAATTAAAAAAGAAAAAAAAAAGATGGGATTCTTGTCCTAAATAATTTGTCTAAACTAGTAAGCAGTTCTCATAGATTTTACATCTAACCTATTAACACAAAACCTTGAAAATAATCATCCTCTAAATACTACCAGTATAAAGATCTCACACCTCTTTAGAAGCAATGTTAGCAAAACAGAAGTTTACTTCTACCAATTTCATTTTACCTTGTGTGGCTTCATACTCTGTAGAATCAGGACAAAGATTATTCAAGTAATCTGTAATAAATGATCAAACGAACACAGAAACAATCAGAACACAGATCAACATAATTTGTAGCATTCTTAGCTAAAAGATTAAATCCTAATCACAAAATCAGACACAGGTTGGGGTTGGAAGGGACATTAAGTATGATCTTGTTCCAATCCCTCTGCCACAGGCAGGAACACCTTGCAGCAGACCAGGTTGCTCAAAGCCCCATCCAGTCTGGGCTTTGAACACTTCCAGGAATGGGGCATCCGCAGTAATGTCCCTCAGCAATTTATTCCCAAATAATTAAGTGTATATATAGCCTCCTTCCAAAGCAAAACTCATCTTTGATGGTATTTTACTTTGAGAATCAATGCAAGAGCATTTGAGCTCACATAATTTGTCAAGTATAAATAAATAATGTCAAAAATGTTTCTCAGTCAAGAGAATTGCTGAGTAGCATCACTTTACAAATATTTTTTTTCTAATTAATTCTGTTTTCCCAGCTGAACGAATGCTGTTGGCTATATTTACAGTTATAGTAAATGAATCATATGTTTTTTATAGGCACGGGAAGGAGACACTAGTTCTGTACAGTCAGGCTTCAGAAAGCCTGCTCTCCTCACAGGCTCAGACTTGCTAGATTTGGGGTGGCTTGCAGCAAAGGAACACAACCCCCCTTGGAAAGACTCGCGTAGTAGTTCTATATATGGTCCTGGATGTACAGGGAAGGTATAACTGTAAATGTAAAATCTGTAAGTGTATGTTGCCTGACAGACACAAAAAACCACACTCACACCGTCCAGTTGTGAGAACGAGAAAGAAGGAAGTTTATTTTGGGATCAGGGTTTAAATAGCTTTTGGGGTTTAATCAAGGTTTGGGGGATGAGGTTGACACCTCTCTGACCCTACTGGTCAAACCAGAAGTCCATCAATTTGTCCTTCCTCCAGGAAGGAATGCATGATTTACAAAATAACACTCTTTGTTTATGTTACAATGTGTGAGAAAACTCCAGTACAGAATGTAAACATCAGAAGGCTGAAAAACCAGAGCGACAAGTGTGCTGTTAATGTAAATTTATATCTCTGCCTCCTGTGATGCAGCAAAATTGGACTGGGTTTTTGACTAATCACTAGCTTTATGTGTACTGTGCATAGGACTTATGGTGCAGTACTGGGTAGAACTGCTTTGTTGATAAGAGGACAGTGCTTGCCACTGTCATACAGGATGCAGTGCAGAGTCTCTTTGTGAGGTAACCTGTCTTCTACTGTCTCTGATAACTACCCTTGACATAATTAAAAAATCAAACCTGTTTGTTGCCAGTGAGGCTGAGCTCTGCCTCTCCTGATTCACAGAAGGAAAAAGCCAAGAAGGAATTGCTAAAAGCATCTGAGTATGCTTTTTTTGTGACCTTTCAACATGGCTGTCTCATAGAAGTGCCTGCCTCTTCCCAGGCTGACACTTCCTGAATCCTGAACTAGGCATATTGAATTTCCCAGGAAATCCCATACTGCTTTAGCCCTATTTGAGCTGTTATGGCATCAATACATAGCACAGTGGAGGCACAGAACATCAAGGGAGTGTTTCTATTTGGGTACTTTTGAGAGAGATTTTACTGACCTGTGAGCATCACATGATACTGGAAGACACGGTGTACCACTTTCAGAAGCTGGTGTTTCACACTGTAAAGGCTGTCACCAGAGCTCTGCTGTCCTCAGTGGAATGGAAGAAACACAAAGATCAGGGGGATGCGAGCTCAGCAGTGAATTGTCATCTTAGTTATAATCCTAGTTATTAACTCGAACGCATCCTCAAAGAACTTGGTAAGTTAAAAAGTGACTGAGAAACCACTTCACTGTGTTTCAGCAAAATATACTCACAGATCTGTAGATTCATCAACACACATTCTGTATGCACACGCAGGTGTGGGCAACAGAGATACAAACAAACACATCATGCATAACTGAAATTCTCACTTCAGTTTTTGCACCTGGGCTGTGAAAGAAGACTATTCTTCCATTCTACCCTGTGCGTGAACACTGGTGGAGTTCCAGAAAAAAAAAAAAATCCTTAAGTAATCTCCATGGTAAAGCCATGCATTAGTACATGCAAAAAACCATGTGAGCCTTACCTCAAACTCCTGAATCATGGTAGCCAGTTGGGAACATTTAAGGCATGTTTCATCTAGCAAAGCCAAATTCCTGTCAAACTGCATAATGTATGCTGTGTGGTGATTCAACCTTGATTTTCTGGAGAGAAAAACATCTGCAACTTTCTGGTGTTCATCCCTAAGGCCACAGAAAGAAAAGAAGCAGCAAATAAACAAATAAGTAAATAAAAGTAAAGAAGTAGAGCCATACTTCTTGCTTATTGTATTAGACACACAGTGGCTCTGTACACTGTGCACCTAAAGCCTAGGCTGAAGGGCAGGAAAGAGGGAGCGCTTCAGATCAGTGTGACAGCACCACAGGCTGCTGTAGCATGGGCATCATGGGGGCTGGTCCTTTGGCTGTGCCTCTGCCATAGCAGCACTGTGACACTCCTTTCAGGATGCAGCTTCCACTTCTGTAAATTGACATTCTAACTGCTGCAGCGCTTTGAGCACTGTTTGTGGGGGAGAATATAACATTTGTTATAATATCAGACTCCAGCTCTCCTTCACTGCCTGTTTCTGAGCACTGCCTCACTGTCATGTGTCTCAGTACTCAGATGCACAGTATTGAAATATTTGTAAAGCATATACAAGGAGAAAACAAAACAAAATCTGAGTTCACAAAAGAGGAATCATACTTAGTAGAGGAACGTGAGTTCTTGGGGATGTCCAGGGCAACAAGAGTGTCTGGGGGAGTGCAGGCACAGGGGAAGAGCTTACTGGAAGCTTCAGGTGTGGTAATGACCTGGGAGCCTGTGTGAGTGCAGGTCTATAACATATGTATATCTGTCATATTTGCGGTATTTGCAATACAGTCCTCTTTTATCCCCAGTGTCACAGAGTAGTTCTGGACAGAACTCTTAGGGCATTTATGGTTGCGTTCCTTTCATCTTAGAGAACTTGCAGCATGCTGTTAGAGTAGGGTTGTGGCTTCTTTAGCACCCAAGACATTTTAGATCCCAGCTGGGAACACTATGTCTGTGTTCAAAGTGTATGAATCATAGATTTTTGGTGACACTTTTGAAGCCCTTCTGCCAACAGTCCCTTGGTGGGCACAAACCAAAACACAGTACCCTTTAGCCTCTCCTTTCCTTGTGTGTTTTGACTGGGGAAGTGCAGGGCTGCAAGGAGACCTGTGTCCTGTATTTAGGATTGTGACTGAAAAATTCTCATTTAACTGACTTCCTTAATTGCTCAGTGGCTGTGTAGAAATAGGATCATCCATTCTCAGTGATCACTGCCTCCTGGAGGTTGGAGGTGTGGGATTTCATGGTCCATCTAATAGAACCTGGCAGCCTGGCTTAAGTCAGGGGTCTCCTTAGCTGAATGAATTTTGGAGCGTTGTCTGTCCTAGTCATGGTCTTATTCTATCATGAAAAGACTTTGCCCTGTAAAGATGTTTGATGGAGTCCCATTAACAGGCTGCCAGTGTCCATTTGGCTTGGAAGCCTGGGGTAGCAGACCCCTGCCTCAGTGCTGGGAGCAAGGGGCTCTCCCTTAACTGAGAGCTACACAGCTGCTATGTAAATTTCTGGAAGCAGATCTTCTTTAGGATCAGTTCTGATATAAGTTCTTCCTGCTTCCCACAGCACAAGTCTGTGAGCTTCAGACCATGAGTTTAAAGCCACTTGGTGATGACTGAGAACTAGCAGGGGATAACGCACATGAAGCTGGCTGTTCTCACACTGACTGACGGGGGGTCATTCAGAGTCATGGGCTGTTCACTGCACACATATTTCTGTATTTGACTTTTTAGCCTGACAGCCTCTACATTCACTTCCTATCTGTATGCAAAATCTGCCAAAGTAGTTCAGGTTCTACTCTTTTCACTTCTGCTGGGATGGTCAAGGGAACACGAGTTCACCCACCTGCTGTGGATGGTATGTTAAGGCCCTCAAACTATGCCATTGTGTACTTGCCATTTAAGGACTCTTTCTTCCAGGTCTTTCAGGATGTCTTGGTGTAATTCATAAATTTCAGGAAGTTCACTTAAACCCTGCTTGAGTTTAAATTCCTCTTGTTCATTTTCGTCACCATCTCCAAGCACTTTCAAGATACCTTCATAGAAGTCCTGTGAACAACAGCATTGAAGTGAGGCAAACAGACTTAAAATATCTTTTCTGAAGTTATTATTACAATTTCTTGACTCCTAAACCATGCTTTCTAAGAATTAAAAGATACGCTATCAACAGCGATAGTGTTCAGTATGGCAAGGAGATCATATAATATGTTTTTTTTCATCCATTAGTTCATACACAGTTTCAGCTGAATTCCACAATGCTATCAACCTAAACTGGAACATTTCACCTGATCAAGCCATGAGATCCTTATGCGTACAATGATTTGGTATCTTTTTATTTACCTTGCCTTTTGCCCCCGCTTTTCTGGGTGTGGTTTGTCTAATTTTTACAGTGTTTCTTAACTAGAAACATAATTTTTAAAAATGAAGGATGAGATTCTCACCTCATTGGATCCAACAGCTTGACATGAAAAACATGAACTACATGCCTTGTGCTAGAATTTGCACTAGCTACACTTCTGAACTTAAATTTAAGCTATGGAACAAATAATTTTCCCAATGAAACCTGAGTCCTTTCTTCTTCATTTTACAAATGGTTTTCATCATGAAGTGGTTTATAAATTATGTAGGCATAGGGGAAATTTCCTCTATATTAAAATATGGCCAGCTCTGGTACATAACAGGGCACCTATTCCAGAGTGCATAGCAAAATGCTTTCCCAGGTTTGAATTGCCAAGAAAGAAAATTCTGTTCCCTGAACTTTTAGGGGACAATCATATGAACTACCCTGGGCCATACTGGGATGTACCATGGCATTTCTTATGACTCTGGCTTCCGTCTAGTTAATTTTTTTTAAGTGGATAGGGCTATTAAGGAGGAGTCTAAAAAGAACTGACTTCCATAAAACTTGCTAATGTCCAGGTATGAGCAACGCATCAGAGTATGCTTCACTGTGAATCTACACTTGACATTGGATTGCCACTTTGGACTGATTAAATCAAGGTTACTCTGTGGATTCCAGCATGGTGGGATCTGGTTGGTATGACTGTGATCCTGCTGAAAGGTTCTGTTCTTACAGAACAGGAGAGACTCTAGTCAAAGAACTTCAAAATTTCCCTCCCATTGATAGGAATTGACTCCAGGCAAGATCAGGTTTTAGTCTCTTCAGATTCATTCCTGGCTTTTCTGTTGTTATTGTCAACTGCAATGTCCACACTGGGTCTCTATGAACTGGGATGACTGGATTATCTAATGGATACTAGCCAAGAGTCACACATACACAATGTTGGGGGTTTTTAGCAATTATAACAGCCAAAACATTTGTTTTCTGAAAAGCCACTAGAACTAGGTAAAAAAAAGATCATGATGACATTTTTTTTATTAACTATATCCTGGATAAAACAATATCATAAAGATTTCTGAAGAAGTATTACTATGTTTCCTAATTATCTGGGTCTGATTTCTTCAACATGTCCTGCCCGAGTACCATAAATAATCCCAATGTAGTGCTATTAGATTTCCATTTTTTTCTGATGTGAGTTAGCCTATCTAATTTTATGTTTCAGCCGGCATATAACCCAGAAGTTTTTCAACCAGCTAAGCCAATCAACCTGTCCTCTAGATACTTTTCTAACTCCAAGGAATCTGCAACCTTTCAAAGTCCTCAGTCATCATAATTAATCCAGACCAGAGAAAGGGTTAGGGTTAGGGAAAGAATCTAAAGGGTTCTCTCAGCTTATTGTGCCTGGACAAGTGAATAGCTTGTAGTTTACTACTGATGTGCTTAAGTAATCTATTATGTCACAAAGATGTCATCTTTTCCAAATTAACTGTTCTATATCTGTCCACTTTCCACCACAACTGAGCAACATATTAACACTCCTTTCCCACAGCATCTCAATGGATTTAATTAGTTATTAATTGTCTGTCCCCTTCATTATAATGAATTCTTAGACAAATAATTAAATTCCAGTTGCCTAGATAGCCAGCTTTCTAATGATTAACAAAAACCCTGCAGCATAACAGTAATCACTATAAATATCCATTAAAAAATAATAATGTCACTGTTGAAAATGCTGAGTGCCTGTGAAGCCGTTAAACCATTGCAAAGTGCTTTTCCAGTCTCACTAACTGTAATCAACCATGGCACCTCAAGGTCCCTAAGTCTGTCACAAAAGCCCAATGTCTAAGTATAGGAGGTACTAAACAATGAGTCCATATAATTCCCTGGTGGATCAAAACTTCCTTAAAACAGCTTCATGAATTGAAGTTGCTCAGTTCAAGGTTCTGGAGTGATAGCTACATCCAGGGGTGGATGAGCCTACAGATCTCACACCAGTCTTACGTCTGACTCATGGTGGTTCTTGGAGGTATCCGCATCACAGTGAGCAGCCCCTCTCCTAATGATGAGAGTGGCACTCACGAATTAAAAAGTGGCATATCTCCTACAGTAGACTGAATGACCCCTGACCTGTACGGAGCAGTGATCTCACATTTCTCACTACTGGACTCAGCAGAAACAATCCAAATGAACAGCAGAAAATGCTATCACAGCAGGCAAAATTAGTCTCTTGTCCTGCCATGCAAGGTACAATCTAGGTCAGGAGCTCCGACCTCAGCACACACTCACATGCTGCCAAGCAGACACATTCATCCAAAACACTGCAAATGAATTTCAGAACCAGCAGACTGTACAGTATGCACTGAGAATACTGTATCAGTGCAGCTTTTTACCAGGGAATTGTCCTGATCCAGATGTGCTGGTGTGGCTTCCTTCTCCTTTTAAGAGATATTCAGATTATCTGAAAGCTATTTTGGCTCAACATTCCCACTGTGGAAGCTCCCCAGCCAATACACAGTTATTTTCCCACTGCCAATGAACACAACAATGAATAAATGAATGAGAAAAATTTCAGCCTAGTGTAAGTGAGGGCAGGCTATACTTTTGTAACAGTCTGTCCTTAGGCTTCTATAAGAGCTTCAGTAGGCCTAACAGCAAGCTAGCTCTTTGTTCAGCCAGCACATAGCATTCACTAAAACATTTAATTAGTAAAGTAGTGACTTGATTGGTCCAGCAGAACTTTGAACATCACCCAAGAAATTCACAGCAATAAAAAAGGCGCAGCAACTGATTCACTGGAAGTGGAAATAATTAGAAAGATGGAATTCTGTTTTGTCTAGCATGTAGCAGTGGTTCCTAAATTAGGCAGTTACTTTTTGTTCTTGAGAATGTGCCACCCACAAGAGTTCTGAAAGTAGAGTTTAATCAATGCGGTTTAATCTCAAGTGAGAGGCTTGAGCACTAAGATTATTTTATTCTTTTTTACTTCCTAAGATTTTATTTTGCAGTCATGAACACTGGGATGTCTAGTGCAGGGTTGAATTCCAAACTTCTCTGAAGGCTGGAGAACCAGCACATATCTATTCTTATCATATATATTCATATCTATATCTCCAAATGCTTAGGAAGCATAAATCTTTGTTTCTAACAATTGTGGTCTATTGTTATGTAGAAAATGCAAACCAGGAAACAGGATCAATTTTCTTTTTAAAAGGAGGTGTTGGGGCTGATGTCTTTTCAGTGCAGAGCTGTCCTTAATTCAGTAAATATCTTGGAGGGAAGTAATAACTACTTCAAAGGGGTTTATGCACACACAAAGAAGATGATTTTATGTACCAAAGCCAAAGGCAAAATAAGCATGAACATGGTCCACTATCAAAAATGAAAGGCAAAATAAACCATGATACACTATGGTCCCATACAGACTGGGATCCTGAAGCAGTCTGAGTCACACTAAGTTTGATTTGTGTACATCTTGTAAAGCCATTTGAAACAGACCAGCTATGGGGAAGCAAATAACCCATCTTGGTGATGTGTGAAATTTTAGGCTGAGAAAGTCACCTGCAGCATTTTGTTCAGGAGCAAATACTAAGAAAAACATGTCAAGTGCAGCCTCATTGCTGAGGAAGCATAATAGGGGACAGAATGACAAAACTTGAAGATTAAATGATCCTGAAGGAAATTCAGAGACTGATCAACTTTGGAAACACTCTGAGTACCAAGATGTCATGAACTTGAACTAAAAGGCCCTGCCAGTTCCATCTGCTCAGACCAGAATGAACTCTTAACTCACTGCTGCAGAGAACTGCACTACCTTTGAGTAGGGCAAGTAACACCTAACTTTTTAGATTATTATCACTACTACCACACCAACTGATACCAAGTTTGTGAGCTAACACAATGTTTCCAGTCTTTCAGTTCAATACCAGAGTGGGTGTATGGAAATGTCATCATTTTGGCAATCAATCAGTTTATTAAGTCTCCACTGATAGGCCAAACAAATTCTGTTATGCTGAATGAACAGCAGCACTAGCCAAGCCTGGAAATGAGATGGGAAATTGCTCTTGCTGCAGCCTTAAGAAAAGCCTTTTTTTTCCTTTCTGAAAGCAGCTAGGGTGTGGTTTAGTTCTTTCCCTTCATTACCAATATGTGGGTTTACATGAGAAGATGAAACCTGAGACTTGATGATAAGCATTTAGAAACAGTTTTCTTGAGAAAGCTGGTGATGGGAAACAGAAATGTATGCCTGGGTTGAGGAGTGTTGTCAAGGAAATCTTTGGTCCTAACCAGCCATGAATGGTATGTTGTACCTTGAGAGCAATTTGGTGACTGTGGTCACTTGTGGTTGCTTCTGAAATCTGCCAGTGGAACTTGTGTCAACAGCAAGAGCACAGCATGATTTTTTGCTGATGTAACTATTCCTAAAACTATTCAAATATGGGAAAAGGAGCAATTAGATTATTATAACTTTTAGTGTTATGGGAGTATTGAAAATATTGCCTTGGTTAGGCAATATTACCCCAGCATTCTAAGTGACTGACATGGAGTAAAATTGGTAATAGTTTCTTTAGATATTCTGAACAATGCACTGGGCAACAGGCAAACATAAAGACCCAACATCAGTTAGGATGGAAAAAGTGACAGTGTTTTCTAGATTGAATGTGTTTGCAATGGAGAAACCTGCAGATTATTTCTGAATGCCACTGCAGTAGGTAGGCATCATACAGACATCAGCCTATGGCAGTAGAGATGGGGTATGCCAGAGCAACAGGCAATCAATGAAACACAGAAACATACCCTCTGAGCCTGCTCCCATAAAGATTTTTGACTTCTTCTAAACCAAGGAGTGCCTGAACTAGCAGACAAGTGTGAAAACAGGTTGCCTGTTTCTCTTTTCTCCCTCATTCTCTGACCCAGGTTCCATTCATACATACATCCTCAGTAGTTGGAAAGCCAACTCATACAAACAATTAAATCTTATCTGCAAAACTTGCTTGTTGGCTCTGCTGAAGAAAAGCCTCCTGTAACCCCTAAAGGAGTGTATGGGTCAAGACACGTAAGAACTTTTCCACTCTAAAAGGAAATAATTAATCAAAATTGTGATTTTGCCTTTCTTAAACTTCATACAGTTGGTGATTGCTCATAGGTGTGATGGCTCCTTCCAATTCTAAAATTGATGAGATTTTATAAAATTTCTAACCCAGGGAATTGGGACAGGGAATGTCACAGTGCATGGTTACAGATATTCTGACATTTCACAATCTATAAATGCCTTAACTTTGCCCATCAGTGCATTCGTTCAAGGGTTTACTTTAGGCCCACTTCTTACTTTCATTTGACATATTAATTTCTCTCTTTTTTTTCTCCTTCTCTTTTCTTTAATTACTTTTGTAACTAGGGAAATAATGAGACTATCCAAAATGTTCATAAGATCCCTTTACTCCAGTGAGATGGGCAGGCAAGGAAAAAATTTCACTACACAGGCATTTACCAGAGGAAGCAGAAAAGGGAAGGGACAGGGAAAGTCCTGGAGCATTTCTTTCCTGACCCAGTAACAGCAAAGGCAAGATACCCTGACAGTAACATGGTGCTATAGCAGCTATGAGGGTGTGCAGCCATTTGTACTGTGGATAGAGGCACTGAAGTGCATTTCAAGATTTGGATCTATATAATGAAAAGTTTCTGGCATTAGTAAGCCCCTTTTATCTCCTAGAGGTGTATGGAAAACGCCAGGATATAATGCAAATGAGAGGCCTCTCCTAGACACCTCCACTAAATGCTCTCCCTCCACTGTATTCATGCTCTACTTCAGATCTGCTTTCACATGTTGTCTATAATGTACCAAAGCATGGATGCATTTGGAAATGGAAAAAGATGAAGAATATTTTAATGAAGGTGCAGAGTGGCTAATACTTTCTGTGCAAGGTAATTTCCTGTATAGATATTTCTCTTCTCTGAAGTGGCAGAGCTTTTTCCTTTTCTTTTTCTTGGTGATACTTTTGGAAATATTAATTTCAGTAATGAGTTCATTTGAGCATTCTCAGTGGTCAGAAGCCCTGTATGCCACAGGTGAAGAAACCACTGTGGCTTCCCCAGGGAACAGCAGATAACTACAGCTATGTCTCACTGGTATCAAATAATGTGTTTGGTGGTGCAGAAATCAGAGGAAAGCCAGGACAGAAGAAGAAAACGGCTAGGCAGGTTATCACCAATTTATCAAAATTTTGGCAAATTAATTAGCTAAGCATCTAAGTCCTTTAAGTGTCTGGTCCTACTGCTTTGGTAGATTGCTTGAGAGGCACAATGAGCAGGCAGCACTATCATAGAATCATAGAATATGCTGAGTCACAAGGGACCAATCAGGATTGTCAAGTCCAACTCCCGGCCCTTTATAGGACACTCTAAGAACTGTGCCTGAGAGCATTGTCCAAATGCTTTTTGGACTCAGACAGGCTTGATGCTGTGACCACTTCCCCAGGGAGCTTTTTTCAGTACTCAACTGCCTTTTGGGTGAAAACCCTTTTTCTAACACCCAACCTAAACCTCTGCTGATTCTGCTCCAGCCATTCTCTTGAGACATGAGAGTGAAGAGGTTGGACCTGCCCCTCTGCTGCCCCTCAAGAGGATGTTGAAGATCTCAGTGAGGTCTAACTTCAGTCTCTCCTTCTCCCAGCTGAATGAACCAAGTGTCCTCAGCTACTCCTCATAAGGCTTACCCTCCAAATACGTCCCCTCCAAATCCTTGTGGCCTCCTTTGGACGCTCTCTAATAGCTTAATGGTGGTGCCCAAAACTGTCCCCAGGACACAAGGCAAGACCATACCGGTGCAGAGTGCCGAGCAGGACAATCCCCTGATGGTCCTGCTGTGCCTAACGCGCCCTAGGACACAGACCCCTCCTGGCTGTCAGGGCACAGCTAACACAGACCCAACTGACCATCAACCAGGACATCCAGGTCCCTTTCCACAGTGCTGCTCTCCAGCTTCTCATTCTCCAGTCTATATATGCAGCCAGGGTTGCCCTGTCCCAGGCAGAGAATCTGGCACTTGTCCTTGTTAAACTTCATAGGGTTGATGATGGTCCATCTCTCTAATTTGTCTAGGTCTCTCTGCAAGGCCTGTCTGCCCTTGAGGGAATCAACAGCTCCTCCCAATTCAGTGACATTGTCACACTTAGTATCCTTTGAGTTCTGACCTCATTACTTTTGTCCCCATCAGAGTTCCCGTTCCACTGCTAGTGTTTGGGGTGTCCTCCAAGGACAACCTGGGGCTACGTCTTGCCTTCTCAGGAAATGTCTTTCCAAGCAGCAGTAGGTATGCTTTGTGTGGTGGCTATTATTCCTTACTACCTTTCAACTAACAGCCAAGAAAGATACTGACAGGAAGGCCACCTAAGCTGTGTACCATTTTCCAGGGAAGCAGAGGCAGATCTGTTAAAGGGGCACAGAGTTATTCCAGGACAAAGCCACGAGCTGATTTATGCCATGCAGGAATTCTCCATCAGGCACTAAAAGCTATTATTTGTGGGTGTTCTCTCATCTGTTTCTGACACCAGAATCTGTATTTTCCCCACGGTGACTAGCTGTGTGTCCTGGGTAACCCAAAATGTTTTGGTATTCCATATCTATCTGAGACCAAAATTCTTGCTGTCTCATTAAGACCTCGTGGCACAACCAGAAACAGAATCAGAGGGTGCCGGTCTTTTTCAAGTTAAGGTGGCCCAAACAGAGCTCTCTTGACTCTTGCTCTTTCCCCTTTTGTTCTCGCAGGGCAAGATAGCTGAGGCAGCACGGGTAGAAGCTACGCTTCGGTTTGCTTTATTTTCTCTCTGGCCTTAGGAGGGAGTTGCTTCTGGGTGGCAACAGTAGCCCCCTGAGAAGCTGCCTTTCAAAATCAAAAACTTTCAGAGTGAATTTTGCAGCATCTGCCTGCAGCGCAAGGCTGGCACCAGTTGGGGTTGGGCCACTGTTCTTTGTATGCTTGAGCGTCCATTTTCTCCCTAGCCCCCATTGGAACAGAGACCCAAGAGAGCAGCACAGCAGCAGTGGCTTGGAGGCTGCAGTGCTGATGCTGGTTGGATGCCACCAGCCTAAGAAACAGGCAGAGAGGCTGGCACTGCAGATTCACCAAGTTCTTTAGTTCCCAAATTACAGACGCCAGAGAGTCTGGCCACCTTTGTCAATGGAGCTGCTGCCACTGGAGAGATGAGAGGGGGGAGGGCTGTTGCCATCTTTGTCTCCCCACATGCAGTTGTCTGCAGAGGGTGCCATCTTGGGAGAGGGGTTACTCTGCTCTTTGGAGTTTATCTTTGTTTTTAAAGTATCTGCCTCTTAAATTGTCTTAAACCAAAACACTGGGACACAGTGTGGATACCCAGAGCACACTGGCTATTACCAATCTGCATTATTGGAAAACAAGAAGCTTAAATGGAAGCAGAGTGAGTCCATTGAAAGCAAATCCCCATGCTTCTTCACTCTATTTCCATCTGTCCCACTCTGACGGGAGAGTGTTCACCCCTGTTTATCACCATCTCCTTCCCTGCACGAAGCTTATTCTGCATTTTACACCAGTCTCAGCCCCAACAAGCCCCAACTGTTGGCCAACGCTTTTCCCTCTAGATGACAAATCATAAATTTGAATGGTTGGTTCACAGTAAGCCATTCCTCCTCAAATTCACTTAAATCCCTTTGGTGCTTTTATGTCTTTTAAATAGTAGCTAAATAAAAGGGTATCCAGGTTTCAGTGATTAAAATTATTTACTTACCACATGTAACAACTGGAGCATTTCCACATATCTGGGGAGAGAGACAAACTTTTATTAACTGCCATCAAATGAATACTGAAGGGTGGACTGCATAGCTTCAATTTCAGAAGAGCAACAGGTAGGCTGTAAAAACAAACTCACACTTTTTCTGAAGACATTAGCTCCTGGGCAATGAGGTAAGCTCTGGACTGGCCTTCTTTCTGTCAACAGAAGTCAGAAGCAATTAAGAAATTTCTCATTCTACAAAGTGTTAGAGAGCACTTTGAACCAACATATTTCTATAGTAAAAATAGTGACCAGACTTTAATCCTTTGCTGTTCTGTGTCTGGCATCCTAGACTTTCCACGACAGGCCATTTCCCCAGTTGAAATACTAGTAGTAGTATAGTACAGTATAATAGCTGCTAATACAGATGGCAATTTTGAAAAAAGGCCTTGTTATTGAAAGAGGAGTGAAATTTTCTGTGGAGTTTTATGGGTCCAAAATTTGTCAAAGAAACAGAAAGTGCTTAACTTTGAACAGGCTAGCTTCAGAGCTATTGAGGATATACCACTTGGAAAAGGGAGTTTTTTATCAAAACAATCATATGCCAAACTGCTCTGATTGCTGTCAGTGAGACCTGTGGAAGCAAATAGGGCAAAGTTTAGACACTTTGTTTAGTAAGCACTTTATTGCGTACTAAACAAAATGTCTAAACTAAATGACCATAAATAACTCCAGAAATAGTTCAGTACTTCACCAGACAACATTATTTGAAATCTCAGAGGCATCTAGTTAACTGGTAGGCATCTTGGAAGACACAGATAACTATGAAAGAAGCCAACTGTATGGCTCTGAGGTGCAAGTGGCTTATAGTATTTTGCTCTTACTTCATGACTCATCCTTATGGTAAGATATGGCCAAAGCATAGTAATATGTACTGAAAAGAATGTACTGGAAAAGTTTGACTCTTTCAGCAGTGATGAAGTAGGCAGCAGTGGTCTAGAAGCTGCAAAAAAATGCAGCCCTCAGTGACCTAAAGTGGACTCAGGGGAAATGAGTGCAGTATCGAGTCTTTGTGACATTGCTTGCCAGACCAAGTATGCAGGTAAGAAGACTCCGCAAAGCAGAAAGTCAAGGGTCTCTACATGGTTGCCATGGCCACCATCTGCCAAGCAAAGGCTTGGAGTGAGGCCTGGAGGACAGCTTCTGAAGAGGGAACTGGGGAGAACTGTACCACAGGACTAGGCACATGACTGGCTGCAGGGAGTAAAGATTTCTAAAATGCTGGCAGCTTTGCAGTCTTATAATAATCACTTGGACATTGTTCCAGAAAATGAATAGTTGAAGGACCTGCACCCACTCTAGCTCCTGTTCCCAGAAATCTGTCTACAGACACTGTTGTGTATCTGAGTTCATTTCCTGGTTAAACAAACAGCAACTAAATAACACAAGACACACAATGCATAGAGACACTCTCAGACTTGCTTTAGACAGGCCATATGACACTGAGGTCCCTGAATTTTGGCTAAGGCATACTAATCATAAAGATTGATGGCACTTTGGTGACAGTGCCAGTCACTCCCCTCTGAGCATAGTGCCAGCTTTCAGTTGTGCTGACCCAGCTGTTTGTATGACCTTGATCAGAAACAGACCAGTCTCCTTAAAAAAGTGAACCAAAATGATCCAGTTTAAAAAAATTGTGAGGCTGGGGGAAAAGCTGCCTCCATGAAGCTAGAATGGAGTTGTTTGACCTAAGAGCAGCACAAGTAGATCATAGAACAATTTTCTAAACCAGAAGCATTAGTATTGTGCGAGTCACTTCTCTGGAGTACTCTTGGAGTACCCTCTGCATTTCAAAGCAGGGGAACTAGTGAAAACATGGAAGCAGAAGCTCCATCACTGTGTCTGCCACGTGCCACACTAACATGGACAAATTGCATCTCCTCATATGTTTTACTATGCATGTGTTGTACTTCAGAGATGGCTCAGCGTAGGTGTATTGTAGCTTGATTGTACTCAGACAAGACTGCTACTGTCACAATCAGAGCTTATAGCAGATTTATAAGCTTTAGTCTCTGAGTGACTTCATAATGCCCCTTTTGTAATTATTATACAGTATGTAGCAGTTCACAGTAGTGTCAATGGTAAGTAAACTGAGGCATTACAAGAACAATTCAGTTTTTCAGGTTAGCTCTGTGAATCAGTGAGGAACAAGGAAAAGCATCTGTCTTTCAGATCCCATCCTTGAAGAGATAGATCGCAGCTGTCCTGGAGGATCTGTGTAATTATATGAATCAAGGGCAGTCCCTTGAAAGGCATCTGAATTAGGTGCTTCCTCAAGGCACACAAATCTGTAATTCCCAACTCCATCACGTTTCAGTTTTGTGTGTGTGTGCACATGAGTGCATATTTTGATATGTTAAAGGTTTGCAAAACAGAATGATTACTAGTGTCTAGAAACCAAGCCCACCCAGTGGAAATGTGTAAGGAGCAGCAAAGACATTCTTATGTACTGCTTGTTTTGGGACCTTTGAGACTGTTTACTGTTCTCTGTTTGTGTGCAGTGCAAGTCTTCTCCATCTGTCTTTTTTGACGCAATGTAATTTTAAATTCTCAAGATTGCAACTAAATGCTTTGGAGTGTGACATTTTTCCTGACATTCAAGTCAAGTCTTTCTTGCTGTTTATGTTGCCTCCACTGTCCATCTTCAGACTACATTCTTTGCCTTTGCCATGTGCTGTAGAGGTAAATTATTCCTAGTGCAGTGAGGGAGTATAGGACTGATGGCTCTGCCATTTCTAAATGAGCAACAGACAAAAAGCAGAGAGAGCTGAGAATCCAGGTTCTTCTGCAAATTGCTTTTCCTTCTCCACGTTGCATGCATTAAGCATTTTTAGGGTTTTTTTACCTTGTTGGTGAGACTGGGATCACCAAGACTGTTCTCATCATCTTCTGAACTCTTTTGTTCCTCATCTGACGTGACAACTTCTACTGGTGTCACAGAGACTGGGCACACTTTGTAGGGCTCAGTGTAGGCACTGCAGAAAAACAGAACAGACTAGCTCAATGGTATTATTCCCAGACTCGCTGTTGCTCAGACATATAGCATCCCTGCAGAACTGCAGGGCTTGGAAAGCAAGATTTATTGAACAGGGGTTTTTTTGGCTGCTAGGTTCAAAGGTTAGGTCATTTAGGCAAGCAGAAGACACTGAAAGGACCCATGGGAAGTTAACTGAACTTGTTTAAGCCTCCCCAAAAGATCAGTCTTCTGGCCCAGTTTGAAGTAAAGACTTCATGCTTAGTTGCAACCAGAACTGCTTTGTTTCTCCCTAGTCAACGCCTCAAAATAGATACAGTAAAATCACACTAACACTTTAAAATGGAAGTTAGATATTGTGACAATGGGTTTTCTGGGAAAACATCAAAAGGATGAGAAAAGTATAATGGTAATACCAATGCCATCAATTAAACTATAAGATACTCAGGTTCCAGAATCCTCGGGTTGTTTCAAGGGAATATGAATTCAGGTCCAGAAACCCAGAAAAAGCTGTGCAGTGAGAGTACGGGACCTGGTGGGAAACACAGCCCCGTGCAATACAGGCCTGTAGCTTCACAGCATTTTATTTTTAAAAAATTTCTTATTTTCAATTAAAATTACCAGTGAACTCAAAATCACCACAAAGCATGACTAAACCTGATCTGTATACGCCTAGCTCAAAATTCCAGTTGCTGGATCTTGTTAAATCTGGTAGCAGTCTTCCAGGTTTTGTTACTGTGTACTCACAAGCTGTATTCAAGTTGTCCCTTCATTTTGACTTTTATATGAAATAGGTGAAGATTTTGGTGCCTTACTATGTCATGCCACCTATGATTTAATAATTCTAAAATCTCTGAATTTCATCCAATTATCCTTTAGCACTATTCAATTTACCAACCATTTTAGCATCATCTTTTGCTGCCATCCTAGTTTTGATCTTGCTCTTGGTACTGAAACACATAACTCATTATTCCAGCACTGGCAAAAGATGTATACCAAACCGTATATATCAGCTGTAACACACATCTATTCCTACTTGACTTTACTGAGTTTTCACATTCAAGGATCAGATTTGGGGTTTTGACCACAGTGTCATTCTGGGAGTTTTTATACAGCTTATACACCACAGTGCCCCCCAGCCTTTTACATCTCCAGGGCAAGATTTCAGTGTTCAGCCAACAGGGTGAGTCTTTTGTCTTGAGAAACAAAATCTGACATCTCCATGTTTTCCAGTAGACATCTTGGCCAGCCAGGTCAGTCTGTAATGTGGGTCTGGATAACTCAGTTTATATTGTTTCTACACTTCTCATTTCCTCTGAAATATTAACTTGCTTTCACAGTTCTGTTTCATTTCTTTATTTTTCTTTAATATTCCACTTGGAGATCCCAGATGTGAACAAACCCAAGGCTTCAAAGCCAATACTAGAGTTACAGAAGGCTGGGCAAAGACAGGCTAATGTAGTGAGAGGACAATGATGAGACTCCCAAGGTCACTGACCAGATTTTTATTTCCTTTCAGAATGGAAACTCCCTACATATCCGCATTTACTTCTAAGCTGAAAAAAGGGCTATGTGTCTCCCATGCAAATGTGGCTGTCAGCCTTTCTGTTATGCCTCCATCTTTTTCCTTATGTGCAGAGTCCAGGAGTTCTCACAGGCCGCCGAGTGCATTTGTCATGGGTGGGCAAAGGGCCAAGCAGTAACACTGTTCCTCCCCATTGTCTACGCCGGTTTATTAGTAGTAACTGCAGTTTTTCAGTGTGGGTGGCATCATCACACTTTTGAAAACCTGTCCAGCTTCAACATCAAAGGGACCTCAGCACAAGAACAAGGAAAATACAGGAACAGCTCAGGAAACATTAATAATTTAGCCAGTCTCAATCCTTACTCACACAGTCCTTCTGCAGTTTGTAATTGTTTGTCCCAGAAGACATGAAATTAAGGTATTCCTTCCTTTTCTCTCTCTCTGAGATAAATGACTGTATTATGTTAATATAAGAACATATTATAATTTGGCAAGGATGCCTCAGTATATTAGTCTTGAAATCATTATTAATGGCATTATTAAAGGTTCATACAGTAGCAGAACTTGCAATATTACTAAACTATTGCGTGGGCTTTGTTTGCAGGAGGCCTGCATCCCAGTGGCACCAACTTGAGTTTAAAGAGAAGTCTCAAAATATTATGGATATCATTTGGACACGGGACAGGCACATGTATATTTGTGCCGCCATCTCCACTGTCCTCTTCTCTGACCACTCCAATAGCACTCAGGTTTTTACTTCTGAGATTGTTCTGCATTGTCACAGAAGCTCCTGGGCAGTGCATCTTTCCTGATACCCCAGACACACTTAATCCAATGAACTCACATGTCATCACCCATCTGTCTATGCTCCTGTGATCTTCTAGTACTCCTAGCTTCTGAAGGCTTGAATTGTGCCCAGGAATGACTAAGTGATGCTTTTCTTTAGTTCATTAAAAGCACTGCTAACTGAGCTTACTGGAAGCAATGAACTTTAATGCAATGGAAGATGCAAATAAAAGCGTGGGTGTGAAGAATAAGAGAAGAATAGTCCGAGAGTTTGCAGTATCTCAGTAGACACAGTAATCCCCAACTAATTATCTGGTAGCAATGATTTGGCTGGATGAGAACAGATTGCTGGCACATTATCTGCTGCTCCTTCAGCAATTGTGTATCATCATTCCAAGAGTGAGCCATCACAACAAAGGGAGCAATGGGCCTTCTGGGACAGTCTGACATTTAATTGACTGAATAAATGCAGGAGGATGTGGCTCAGCAAAAGTCTTTGTAGTTAGCACTAGTTACATTATCATTAGCAGAGCTGCTGATAGGTACAGAGCAGGGAGAAGCTGTGTGGATGCACCCTACCAGCAATTTGTGTACTTTTGCCTCTGCACATGTATTGCTCCATCCAAAAAAGTGGTCTGGAGTCTACAAACTCTGGTTATCCTGCCCCTGTAGTATGCTTACATTTGATCTCAAGCAACCTCAGTGACTGAGGGGAAGGTGAAGCCATCACAGAGAGGGAAGGCGAACTAATCGGTGTAGTAGCGCTTTGTAAATAAAGTCTAGACCAGAGTCTCTGCTGCCTGTGAACCCTGCAGAACACAGGCTGGGAACTTGGAGCACAGATGGTGTGTGCACGAGAGAACAATGTTGAGATACACAACAGGTGTGAGAGCTCACAGAAAATTATTCACAAATTGACAAATACTGTATTTCCTCTTGCTTGAATGTGCAAGTCTAAAAGAGATACATACCCTTCTTTTAATTTCATATCTGTCCTTCAAATGACCTTGCAAATTCTAACCCATTCCTTAGCAATGATCACATCAATTTTTTAAAATTTTTAGAAGTTATTCAGTCCGCATTACTGAAATATAAGGATTTAAGTGGATGATTTAAAAGTTGCAAAAGCACCCAGCCAAGATTATTATAATAAAGGTCTTTGAAGATCATGTATCCTTGTTTGCAAAACAATACAAATGAACTTGGCTGTATATTCATCTCTTAGGCACACTCCCAAGTGATGTCTTTCTTTGGAGTCCTTCTTTAGAGTCCCCAGCTGCAGGAAAAAAACAGACAAACAAAGAAAACAAAACAAAAAAATCTGAGTGGGTGAAAATCTAAACTTGAGGCCTGTGATTTCTACTGGGGTGATATAAGTCCTCTGTAGCAGTAATGATCAGATGGCTTGCAGTTTGCTTAGTTTACATTCAGTGACTTAAGTCTCGCATGCTAAAGAAAGGCTCATAAATCTCATTTGCCTTCTGTTTCATGGTCTATGCCCAAGCAGCAATCATGAGGGGAGAAGGGGAGTCCTCTTTCCTGCAGGCTACCACTCAGCTATGTTTCATGATACCTGTGGAGTATTCATCCTTTCCACCAAGTGGCTCCTTGTACATCTGAAGTGCAGCTGATTAGGCTGTTGAAATATGCTGGCAATGTCCCTTCAAATGCTAGTGTAGTAGATCCACCCTAGTGCCTAGAAGGTATCATCATATGTGTTGGGACAGAGTTATAGCATATTTCTACCTTGCAACCCATTCTGCAGCTGGCAGTGGAAGTGTGCCAGAAATTTGTTGGTCAGTCAAGAGCAATACAGCATCCCCTTGAAGCAGTAAGAATTTGTGCAAGGTTCAGATGTCATGCAGTTTTAGTGGCACAGTGATCACAGAATCATAGAACAGAATTATAGGGCAGTTTGGATTGGAAGGAACCGTAAAGATCATCTCGTTCCATCCCCCAGTCACAGGCAGGGACATCTTCCACTAGACTAGGTTGCCCAGGGCTTCATCCAACCTGGCCTTGAGCGCTTCCAAGGATGGGACATTCACGGATTTCCCGGGCAACCCACCATTCTCTAGGTAAAGAATTTCTTCCTAATGTCTAATTTAAATCACCTCTTCTTTTAGTTTGAAACCATTAACCATTCCCCCTTGTCCTATCACTATATGCCCATGTAAAAAGACACTCTCACTCTTTTTAAAAAGCCCCCTTTAAGTATTGGAAGGCCACAATGATATTGCCCCAAAACCTTCTCTTCTCTAGGCTGAACAACCCCAGCTCTCTCAGTCCGTCTCCATGGCAGAGGTGCTCCGGCCTTCTGAGCATTTTTTTTCCCTCCTCTGGACCCACTTTAACAGGTCTTTGTCCTTCTTTTGCTGAAAACTCCAGACCTGTATGCTATGCTCCAGCTGGAGTCTCAGGAGGACAGAGTAGAGGGGGAGATTCCCTCCATGTTAATCATATGGGAAGGAACAGGTCAGCACGAGATTCCTGTGACTGTACCCATATCAGATCAAAACAAGTGTGATGTGACCAGTGAGGACATCACAGTTCTCATCACAGATTACCCCATCACAACTCCTGAGCACCTCCATCATTCTTGTCTGTCTGTCCCTGCACCGGGTACTTCTATAATTGGATTTCCACATTACAAAATGCAATTTCTGGAGAAGACTGGGTGGCTAATCATTAATCATCAGCACCAGTTAACCTGAATTAGTTTCCCTGGACTTACTTCTTTTGGAAGTAAGTTTCAATGTATTTGAGTCTAAAGAAAGGGTATGAACAAGTGCAGCACTTAAGGAACCTCTGCTGTGTTCCTATCTGAAATGAACTAATAATTTGTCTCCATAAGATATATACTGCATAAAGGAAGATTGCAACTAATAAAACTCAAGGCATCAGCAAACAATACTTTGCTTAATGAGTTCCAAAAACTGTCCAGGGTGTGATGTTTCAACCGTTGTGACATTCGGTTAACATGTCAGCATTCAGACACCCAGGCTACCTGGATTACCTCCTTGCTGCCTCCCTGTGGTCTTTCACTCTATATCCTCAGTCAGCGTCAGGACAGAGAAAGAGAGAATAGATATTTTCTTTGCATATGTTGCGAACTGCAAATTGGATGATGCAAATTAATTACTACCAATATACTTGAAGGCCAAAGAGCCCTCGATATATTTTCTGAAAATTTCTTATTGTTTCAAAAGTGCCTGCAAGTAAAGATCATAGCAGTATTTGGCCAAAAATTTCGTCACAAGATGAAGAAAGCAGTAGAAGAGGCTAGAAATCACATCCTTGGTGCCATTCCTACAGTGGAACCAGTATATTAAAGGTCAGTAATTATCAACACAGGGCTTACCATATTCAGTGTTTACACATAGTGCCAATAGGAAGAAAGTAAACTGCCTGGGTTTCTGAGGTAAGCACTGACTTCTGCTCTGCCTGTTGCGGGGTAACAGAATGTCTTTTTGTCTAGGATGTTTCATCCATTCATTAGTGAAACCATGTTTCTGGACTGCTAGAAGACAGTCCTTTCAAATATTTGCTAAAGAGAAATAGTGGTGTTGAGTTCATTTAGACAGAGATCCACCAAAGCTCTGAAATGAATAACAGTTATGACCCTAAATGTTTTTCTGTGTGTATTGGTGATTGCATTGGTAATTATTTGACCTGAGTCAGCAAAGCAAGCTTATAAGAACTACTTCGGAAGGTACAGTTATTCTTTCTCTGTGGAGTACATCCTCTACAAGTGTATCTTCCCTGAAGCCAGCTGAGTGGTGATGAGCTTGACACATCAACTCAGATCGTATATGCTAAATTTACAAATGACTACTAAATTGCTGCCATAACCTTCCCATCCACAGACTCCACCCTGTGCCCATTTTAACTCCTCTGTCACAGGAATCTTAGCTCATAACCAATTATAATGTATTGTATGTGAGACCAGAATCTCATCCGGACACAGCTGGGTTATGCAAAACCCACATATATAAAATTCACACTATCAAGTGTGAATAAGGGAAGGAAAAATAATCAATACATGCAAAGACCCCAGTCCTCCATTGTTGGGCCAAGAGGATTGAAACCAGCCTTTTTCTGCATGCAGTATGCCTATCCGTATCTCAAGTCCCAAGCCCAGTAGTTACTAGCTCAAACTCTCAGACAGTGACATTCTTATTGCAAAAAATTGAAATCATATGAACTGAACGCAGTGATAGTAATCTGGGAGATACAATGGGGTGCTGAAGTACCCTGTTTTATTAAAACTGATTATTTATTTCTCTGTATCCATTTGTAAGTGATTATTTTAATTCATTCTGCAAAAGGAAGTCTTACTACTAAAGGAAATTAAAGTCCAAATGCATTTAAAGCCAATAAAAGGAAACGCCTATTAGTGCAGTATGTGTTTAGCTAGTCAGTTCCCCATGGTACATCATCAAGGCAAATATTGTATCTGAAGTCTGAAAAGGGCAAGAAGGACATGATGTCTGCTAATAACATACACAGCTTGTCAAGGCAAGGTAACACAGGGATAATCACATTTTACGCTCTGAGGCATAAGCTGTTTGCCTGCCAAGGCCAGAAAGGGGCTCTTTTGTATTCCACAGGCATTTCAATTTGATTTTCGCTCTTTCTTGCATTGTTGTCGTGCAGAATATAGGAGAGGAGAAGAGGATTTTTGGTCAGGTGCATAAGGTTTTTGCTGTTTTCCAGACAACTTTAGGGACAAAACTCTCTCCACTGCTCCTGGAGATGCTCACAGAACAATCGTGCTGGTGCAGGTCTAGTTTTGGAAGGGAATGCAGGAAGTGAGGACCACAAAGATGTTTGGGCACCAACTTAGGGAATGTCCTCTGGCCGAGCCTGGGGCACTATCAGTAGAGAAGGGATAGGACAAAGCCTGAGAGTGAGGTTTCACTAGCCATGTCTCAGACGTGCTAGGATGGATGGCTTTGAGGTTTTTGCTTTGAGGCACCTGTATACCCAATCCACACTTCATGCTCAGTGATGTACCCTGGGGTGCACCGCTGTCTGTGAGCACCACTACTCTCCCCAGTTCCGTGGCTTTAAAACACTAGGTGAAACAAAGCAGCAGTAAAAGCTGGACATGCCTGAAAACAAAACACAGCGTCCTTGTGCCTCAGACAAGTGGCATACCCCCTTCCTGCTCTCCCAGGCTTGTGGGAGAGGCAGTGAGCTGTGATGGCCTCAGCTCGTGCTCAGCTTGGCCCTCCAGCCCTTGTGCTGCATTTCCTGTAAACAGGGAACAGTTCCTCCCCAGAGATGACCTGGCAATGAACTAGCACGGGCTGACGCTCAGCTGCACCACACCCAGCACCCCGCTGTGCCAGAAGGTACAATGGGGCAGCCGATAATACATAATATATTACTAAAGGCAGCTCTACCCTTTAGAGACTCCTTTGAAAATATTATTTACATCATATGTCAGCTGCCAGAGAGCTTTTACTTTCAATAAATCATTAGCTTCACAGCCACCCCAGAGCTTTTATATCCAACAGCCCTAGCAGAGGTTTTCCTTAAGATTCTTTTTATGCTTCTCTTTTCCTTCTTTCCCTTGCTAAATCACAGCCCTGTTGATCCCCATCACCCTATCATTCCCCGTCAGTGGTAACCTTTTGCTATGTTGAATCTTTGCAATGCAAAGGAGATGAGCATAATGGAGATCTGAGTGCTTGGCAGTGACAGAAGTACTGTGTTGTGAAGTTCTTCTTCCTTCCCAGACCATGCACACCATACATCTACATTATGTTGAAACTCCATTCTGCATTTCTGTGAAGGGACAGAAGATAACAAGGAACACATCCACTAATTATCAGGATGGGTATCAAATGATTTGCTGAGTAACCCCTAGTCACACCACAAATGGCCTCTGACTGTGAAGCCTCCAAACACTTTTGACCTATTCTCCTCTGTGAAATTCCTTATCTCAGCGACAGTCTGACTTTGGATACAATGATGTAAAACTGGGGACAATTCACCCTGACTTCAGCGGAGTTACTTTATATTTATACTTGCGATCTTTGAGCAGCATAAGACCCGCTGATTTCACTCTGAACCCTCTGTAAGACTTATTTCTCTCTATAAATCAGTGACAGAATAAGCCAATCACCTAGAACTTCATTAATAAAGAGGAAGAAAAGCTATAAGTAGCCACTTTCAGCTGGTCACCTGATGGTCATCTCAGAATATGAGAAGTACACCTCTCTCTGGAGACCACTGTCTAGGAAGCAAAGCTGAAACTGCTTCTCTACTACAAATTCTTGGTTTTGATCTTTGGCATGTTTCTTAACTTTATGCTTTGGCACTCAGTTGTGTAAGGTGGGTAATCCCAGAGCAATGTCACGTGTAGAGTACAGGTTGTGCTGAAGGCTTTGGACACTGTGGATCCCCACCAGGATCTAAACCAGAACTGCTTTGTACATCTCCCTTGAGGCATAGTTTTACTTCTCTTCCTCCTCTTTACTGCAAACTAAAAAGGATTACACGTTGTCCTTAAGGCAAAGGGATGGGTGCCCCAGGATTATGCCCATGCTCAAGGCACAGAGTAATGCTTTCATTCTTATGGCCAAGCTGAGATACAGAAATCTACCTGCAACTATTTAACAATCATGCTTACTAGTATTGCTGTTTTCTGTTGGCGGTGAGGGTTCTTGAATTATAGGCTGTCAGTGGCTTTCAGGCAGCCAAGTTGGTGATTTCTGCACAAAGGCACACACTGGAGAAGAACACCAATGATGAAAGATTTAAGCAGTACTGCTTGCCCAAAGAATTAGAATTCATAAAACACATTGCAGATAGACACTTCAGGAAAAGGTGTGCATCAGTCACTGTGTGGGAGTTTTGTAAATGGAACCAAGCAGAACCAAGGCAGGTTTGTCACACACAGGGCTCCTCTGGAGATGTGCCATGTTGGTGAATGGTTCTGCTATCTTACAAGCATAATAAACAAGTTTAAAATTTTATATAGGTAAGAATTTGGTCCAGATATGCTTCATAGCTCTACAAGGAGCTTTTTGACTACCATGAGAAATAGAATATCTTTACAAGTCCTCTTCCTTAGTGTGTCTAGGTTTGTACACTACGGCAGTTGCTCTGTACTTTTGTACATATAGTTCTGAAACTCAAGAGTACAGCCAGAATTACACTGTTGATTCTGGAATCTAGCCTGGATGAGATGTGATTAGGTGTCAGTCAGGCAGATGTGATCATCATAGCAGCAAATGCATGCAACTCATTATAATCATTTCAGAATATCCAGTTTAACATGTAAGTGATAATAGTAGTGAAAACTCAAAGGAGGATGCCATCTTGGAAAATGTGTCAGTGAAACACAAACACAGAACTGAACTTGAATCAATCATCATTTGCTGCAGACAGACTTTTTAGTGATCTGTTTATTAATAGAAATTTGAATTCTTGGCACCTGATTCCAGAAGACATCAGAACTGGTGGAAGACAGAGGTGTTGGGTTTTGTGGTAGAGAACATTGCGGTTTTTTAAAGCTGTTTAGAGTTGTATTGGGAAAAGACTTAAAATTAGTATTCCTAGAGCCTTTTAGATTACAGAGAAAATGATACTTCCAATGCAGGTAATGACAGTTTTCTGGGTTTTGGTGTTTTGGTTTTTTTTTCAAAGAAAGCATATATTTTTTCTAAAATTAGGAAAAGTAGCAGTAACACGACACCAATACTTCACAAAGTCTGAATCTGCTATGATAGACAAAATATTAATTTCTTGCAAATATTACCTTGCTTAGAAATGGTTACAAACACCTTGCACAATAATAAGTCCTAATACAAGAATTGTCTCTAAGCATTGTTATGGTATTACTGAATTCAATTTCATCCATGCATAAGTAGAATAACAGTTGGTTATGCACATAGCGGAATAACGGCAGAGCATGGAATTTCAAGTGGTATTAGAAACGGTAGGACACCCTTGGTTTGTAATTGCCATTTCCAAAATGGAACTGACACTCGTAATGTATGGTTTTAAGAGATCCCCTTCAATGCAGTAACAACATAAGTCTGTCAGAGCCAGCAGTAGAAGAGCGCCCAAGAGTGCAGAATGTAGAATGGAAAACTCTGATTACTGCAAAGTCTGGAGCGTTAGCTCAGTTTTTACAGGACTTGACCAGCAGACCACTGTTTTTCTTTGCTGGAACATCTGAGGTGTAGGAATTTATTTTTGATCCTCAGACAACTGAAAAGAAATTATTTCAGATGTTCTAGAAATGAAACAGGACTGTGTCCATTTTTGGGTTTTGAGACCAAAGCCTGTGGGTATTTCCTTCTCCCTGTGGCTGGTGTTTTAGGCATTGGGTTGTGATAAACTCAGAATCTAATTACCAGCTCTGACCGATTCAAAGTCATCACTCAAAGTGAACTGGAAAACCAGACCTGTGAGAAGCAGAGACTAGGTTTTGTATATCTTAGGCTACAGCACATAGGAGTTCCTTTATTAAAGGAACTGTGTCAAAACAGATGTATGGTTCACATACAATTCTTTTGTGAATGTTTTCCTTTTGGAAAATGTTTCAGCTCATTCTAATTTCAGGTTCTCGTGTAAATCCTCAAGGCAGTCAAATCACAAATTGCTGCTCATATCCTCAGAGGTACAAATGTACCCTAAATGAATGTCCGGCATAGTATCATTTATCATCCAGATTCCACTTATATAGTAACTTTTCCAACTATGACACATTTACTAATGTTCTTCTGAGTCCTGGATCCTCTTAGAAAAAGATGATACATTTCACAAAATGAAACTGTCTGTTAATATGACACATATCATAGATTGGAGATTAGGCATATGCTCCTGATTAATATTTGTTTATTTTTTGGCAACATAATTTAGTCACTAAAACTTGGTACCTGTCTTTATGTTCTCTTTTCATTTTGTTGCCAGTTTGTTATTCCATACTTTCCATGGAAAATACTCACAGTAAGTTCAACATAATGAACACCACACTGCCCTGCAGGACTCTAAGGTGGAAGGCGAGTTGTTATTTCCCTGTACTACCAGGATCAATTGCTTTATCAACATCATGCAGCCAAATCTGGGGACAAACCATGGGAAGCTAGGATCAAGTGAACTTAGTTTTCTTGCATTTCAGAGATTCATCCAGTTGTTAAAACAGAGTATTTCCAGAAGGAGAGAAACAGAGCTTAACTGCAAATCTGTAGGGCTGAAGGAAAGTGCTCTCTTCTGTCTTGCAAGAGGTCAGGTTCATTTCCCAGATTAAAATTAGAGTTGGTTGTACTTTTGCTTGGCTGAGGTTTAAGTCGGAAAATCATGTTTGAAATGATTAAAAATTACATATATCTGTAATATTTGGCTGGGATGAATCTATTAAATAATTCTGGCCCTTCTCCCAAATAATTGTGGAAAATGAAAACCGTCTTAATTCTGCAACTCAAAAATATGGTTTAGTTCAGAATTTACTTCGGTATATATTTTTTTTTACTTGCAAATGAAACAATCAAAAAAATGTCATGAACCACAGAATTCCTTTATTTTCTTGGATTTTTTTCCTCAGGCTTTTCAATTAAGCATGCATATTTTATCTCTCTTGTAGCCACTGAAGCATGTTTTTTCTTAAAACTGCAGTCAAATGGCAAGATAAATTACTTGTCCAGACAACTTAATATATGTCACTCTCACAGTGGCTCTTTACCCTGGATGTATTCACTGTGATGTTGTTTTATCTCACTGCCACTGTCTGGATCTTTTAAGCCTAGCAATGTGAAAGTAGAAACTGTGAGGGATAGAATTTGAGGTGCCCAGTTTTACCTCACATACTGCCCTTTTCTATTTAAGGACCAGAAGATTTGACTTCAAAGATGTGTTGTACTGTATGCAGTCCATTACTTCTGTAGGCATGTGTGCTAAGGAAGAGTCTTTTCTGAGTTCTTCTAGCCAATTCTCAGAATTAAGAATGCAGACTGATACCTGAAATGTAAGAGGATAAGAAACTTTCATCAGAAACGCCAAACTAACTATATTTGATGAGGCCCACCTGCTCAGAGGGCCTATCAGGGAAAATGCAGTGGGTCAATATCCAAGTTTTGTAAATGTATTCAAGGCATAAGGAAAAATTGCCAACAGACTGAAGAGGTATTTCATTTGGGACAGCTGAGAATAGCTGGATGGAGACTGTGGAGCAGACATGCTACTATCCCTTGTCTCAGTTCATCTGAACCTAGCTGTTTTTCTTTTGAGAAAAAGAAGTCTGAGCATCCCTGTGATACTGATAAAGCTGGTGTAGCATGAGTCAGACAGAGCACCAAAAGGTGCTCACAAACAGTAGGTCTAAATCTGTTTGCTCTAGGCCTTTGATGGATAGCATATAATTAATCCAGGCAATTATTCAAGTGAAAGGATCCTTTTATAAACTTTTAAAGAGGATTCTTGGCAAAACAAATAGTGCCTGTTAAATACATTCTTCCATCCATTAATTCTAATTGGTTAATTAAAGTAAAATTAATTGTTGTATGCCACTGAACGCCAAATTTTTAGAGGGAATTTTTACATTAACCCCTCTTTGGGTCCTGTAAAAGAAGAATTCTTGCAGGATAATTAAAAATGTGTTGTACACCATGAATAACTTTCCTGGGTGGCACAACAAACCATAAACTACTAGACTGGATTTGCATTTAAAATGCAATAGCATTCTGTTGCTTTTGTTAAAAATCTAATCTAGCGATATACCCCATGTCAGGAAGCAGTGGATTCTGGAAAGACTACAGCATTCCAATGTGCAATCTCTCCTCCAATAAATCTTCTCAGTAAGACTCCTGCTGGGGGTCGGAGAAGAGAAAGGCATGCACAGAACAAGGCATGCAATAACATATTATGTTAATGACAGTAAAAGGCCTGACCATTACAAACATTTCATCACCCTGTCTGCAGCACGTGCTTTCTTTCTGCATGGTGCTAGGAATGCTTAAATCACACCAATATCACTTCTGTGCTCCGTAAGTATCATCCAGGACAATTCTGCAATACACAGCAGACTCTCTCCTCTTGTGTAACCCTGCTGAAATGTATTTCTGGTTCACTTAATGAAAACAGTGAAGATAGAGAATTTGACCCAGGCATAAAAGCCCTCAGGACATGAAGAGGGTGATGTGTACACATTCCTTCTTTTCTGCACTGTAATTTGATCATTAAAGTAGCCATCACAATGGAGTCCATCTGCTAATAAAGCCAACATCTGCTGAGGTTTTCCTGGGAGGAAAACCTTTTCCTGGGAGGTATATGAGACTGTGCTTTCCCATAAACAAAGCCAGGGTGAGATCCAGCACGTTGTGTCTGAGCAGCAGCAGCCCTCCGAGGCTGTGCTACATGTGCAAGATGGTGATGTGCAATGCAAAGCTGTGTTGGGGGAGCACACTGGCTTCCTCATTCCCCACACGTCTGCATCTCCAGCATGAACCAAGTCAAACAGCTCCACGGATATCAGGAAACAGGAGAGCAGTCATGGAGCTGTTGGAAAATTGATACCTGCATGTGGGCAATGTATTAAAATCTTTCATTCTTTGGTATTAATATGACATTACTGATACTGTCTAGAGACACTTCTCAGAGGTGCTTCTTAGAAAAACTCTGCCATCCAAGAGCACATTGTTTTTCTATCTCTAATTCCTGGCAATGCAAGGTGAAGCATGCCTTGTGCCCAGCTCTCAGCAGCAATGGGTTATCTCCTGCAGACTGCTCCCTGTCTTCGAGCAGCTTGAAGTCCTGCATTAACTGCTATCACCTTCTAATTCCCTGCTGCAATTCAGACAATACTCAGAAACAGAAATAAAAGCATGACTTGTGTCAGAGCTGGCTGTGACTGTTGTCCAGATTTTCAACAGGTTGTGCATGGCCTGAAGTCAAGTATAGTACCGGCATCCCTTATTCTGCAATGAACTTACAAAGCTTTCTCTGAGGTTTATGTTGTAAAATTCAAGGACCAGTGAAAGCTCATGAGATTTTATTTTCCATCATGTTCACCAGATCGTAAGTGAAAACATCTCTTTCCCTTGTCTCTAGGCTCAGTCCCTGATCCTCCCTCCCTCTGTGACAGCACTTTTATGGGACTTTCTCCTATTTACAAGATCTAGAGTACAGCATGTTTCACACTGACATAAAGAAGAACTACGTAGAGATTTTTAGAAGTGATTTTAAAAAAAATTATATTTCTTTAAAAAACCTCTCACAATGGTCATGATCACTTTGGTTCACTTCAGCTTGATGACTGTCAGGAAAATTCCACACAATTGATCCGTAATTGATTGTTAAAGGAGCTAAGCCCCACTGTAGACCACTTCTGTGCAACCTCCATAGCAAACATAAACATATCACCAGCCCTGGGAAATGCTAGACTTATGTAACCAAAATTCCATCTCTTGTAAAGCTTCTCATCAATGCTATGGGTGCATACCAGCTTAGTGTAGTCATGGAGCAAGGATTTAAGAAGGAGAGAACTAGGAACTGAGTGGAATCAACAGCTAGAATTTGTTTTCCTGCGAAAGCAAGAAAAGGAAAGGATGGAAAAATCTTTCCCAAAACTGTTATGTAAAATCTATGCTGAATCCAGCTCAAAGCCTGCTTTGTCTAGATTTGTCTCCAGTATAGATATAGCTTGCTTTTATTATGAATGCAGGGTAATGTCAGCAACCTTCCTATTATCATACATAACAGAGAGCCAAAAGACAGCTTGAACTGTGTTGAACGTGTGTATCTTTTTTAGATATCCTCTGACAGCCATGCCTGTACTGAGCAGCCCTAGCTAGGACAAGCAGAAAAACAAAGCATGAGCTGATTTTTACCTTCTTGACAAAATTCTCCTTAAGTTTTACCATAAACATGAAAGTATGGTAACAGGACTGCTCACTGGGATGAGAAGTCTTGATATGGTCCGCATATGGGCAAGTGCTGTACGGGTCAAAACAAGTTAACAAACTATGTGTCTTTTTTCTGCCCTTATCTTCTAGAAAATGTCAGAAACATCTGGAAATTTGGTGTTGCTTCTCCTTTCACAATCACTCGAGAGGTTATTTTGATTATCTCTAGAATGCTTCCACCTCATTTGCTCTTTGTTGAGACAGAAACAACTATAGCCTTATGGTTTTCTTTGGGCCCCAGTTCACCTGAATTAATTGTCATAGGAAGGGGGAGGTTGCACCTGTAAAAAAACCAATCAGGTGCTTTAGCTGCTCCTATTGCTTCAGCTGCATTTTCTATCCAAGGAGTGACAGGCTTCAGGAGTTTCTAGTGGTCATTCCCTGTGCCCATCTGATGAAATACCACAGCTGTATTTCTCATAGCTGATTAAAATATTGATATTGCTGTTAGGATTCTCCTGCTAGCTGCATAGCAGCACACTTCAACTGTCTGTCCTTTTAAGCAAGAAAATTAAATGATGAATCTTCTCATCAGAGTTTTTGTGAAGTCCCCTCCCACCCTGCTGTTCCCCAGTCATACACAGTAGGGAAGGTTCCTGGTTTATAATAATCTTTTGTAACATTCACATTCTGTTCTCTGAAGTGTGATAGAAGAGTTGTACTTGGCTATTCATCAACAATGTAGCAATTCCATAAGGTATCATCAGACGCTAAACACAAATGCTCTACAGGTGAATGCACAAAAAAGTTCTTCATGGGCTCAAATACCAGGTATTTCAGGGGTTTAATCCAATACACTTGTACCTCAAACAGTTAAAAAAAGCCTCTGGACATGAGCAAGCTGCAGTTCAAAGAATTTTTTATTCCTGTGGGGTTGTGGTAGAGGTATGTTTGATAGGTGTTCTTACGAGAAATCTTAAATCCATGGTAAGGCATTTTAGGCCAAACTACTTCAGCAGCAAATAAAACATCCACGTCCATACATCATGTATGCATGTGTAAATAGGTGCACCTGCTTGTACACTTTGCTTTGCTTTGCACTTAGATCATACGCTGCTTCTTCAAGTTTGTTATGCCACTGGATGTGCATGTACATGGGCTGTGCATTTACATTTCATCAAAGCTTTTCACAAATGTGTTTGTCTAAAACATGCTGACAAATACAGCAAATAATAGCTATCTCAGCAGTAATTATGTCTGCCCGGTGCTCTTCCCCTCCACCCTGGTTATCTTCATAAAGGGGTTGTACAGGAGCCTAGCCTTCATTTCACCCCCAGTAGTAAAACTGCATGCACAACAAGCAGCAGGCTGAAGAATTATGTTCATGCCTTGACCTCGAGACTTCCTGAACCAGTTTGGATTGGCTCTCCCTTTGAAACTACAGGCTTCCACAGGAAGTTCATAAATGGGCCCAAGTCACAGCAATTGACGTAGTCCTAATATTTTTAACTTGGTTCTTCAAGAACTACCTAAAATGGGTGGTGTTTCATGGACACAAAGGACTGGTCAGCCTTTTCAAAAGCAAATGTCAGTGTGCTGGGTAAAATGCAAACCACTGCAAGCGAGTAATGTAGCTTTTGCTGCTCTGGGGATGTGGTGGTGGTGTGTTGTGAAGCTGCACTGCCCTCCACCATGTCCCTGTGCCAGCATCACTGGAGCTCTCGATACTGCAGGCAGCCATCATCTCCAAAGAGCTAAACCACAGGCCCATGTTCCACATCCCTCAGCTTCCTTTGGATCCACTGCTTAAGCCTTGATGCAATCTCTTTTCCCATGTCCTACTCACTACCCCACATCATTTATGTCCTAAAAATGGTTTGCAAGACTCATTCATAGGTGTTAATGAAAAGTTCTTTTACTCCTTGAGTCTAAAATACCCCAAGAGAGGTTTGTGAAATGCCTATGGTTTGTTCCATCCACAATGACAAGAGAGATGACCAGAAAAAATAAATGTTGCAAAGAAACACAAGTATTAAACCTTTTGGAGAATGATGGATGCAAATGGACATGAAAACCTTACTTAGAAGATTTTTATCTTTTTCACGCAGCTCTAACAAAATGCCACTGCATTAAAGACATTCCTTTTCATTCATTTGCCTTGCACCTTGTTTTCTCATTACCTGCTAAACACGAACTTAACGGAAAACACTCTTCTTATTTACATCTCTGCATTCCACTGATTGTATGCTATGATTTGACAACAGGTTCAAATTCAAAGGTGCTGAGTGCATTGCTCCTACATTCCTATGAAAAGAATATTTTTTTGTTTGCAAATAACCTAATGGAATGGGATGAAAGATTGTTATTAATGTTAGCAGTGCATATTATTTCAGAACTATTTAATTCATTTACAAGTTAGCAGCTCTGTCCAAGGGCCATAAAATCCCTTAAAGCAACTTTTAAAATTCACTGTCTAGGCTGATTAGTTCATGATTTGGGATTTTCTGGTATATACTTAACGGATGTACTTTGAAACATAAATTATGTATATATTATTGTTTTGAGAAATTGACAGGAATTTTAAAAAGAGGCAGGACCCCTTCCAGCAAATAGGCTCTCTTCTCATTCAGTCAAGAAGTCAGAAACCTTTCTTACTGAAAAACAAAGCAAGCTCTCCCCATTTCCCCTGCCAGCCACAAAAACTAGATCCACTGGACAAACCAAATATTTTTGAATATTCTTTGGTTTCTGCCTGCAAATAATAGGATCTGGATCCAGTATTCACTTACAAAGTAAGGAGTTAATTTGATGTAATTTTTTTTTCACTGATAAAGGCTTATCTTGTATTCTTCCAATCTTTCTCGTAAGCAATTCCTGAGAGGGGTATAAGTCAGCCAACATGGAGAATCTGCCTATGATACCTAGCAGAGAAGGCCTTGCCTGTTTGGCCAAGGCTAGCAGGTCTTACATAATAATTTATTACAGTACCTTTCTGTTTCCTGGTCTGTGGTTTGCTGCTTGTTCTCAAAGCCAGTGAAGCTGCTCATATCCACATAGCCATCATTCTCATTAGCAGCAGATAATGCCCTGCTGGGATCTTCAAAAAACTCAGTAAAAGTTCCTGCTCTGGTGGATCTCCGAGGAGGAATTTGTATGTTTTCATAGTCAGAGCTCATAGCAGGAATGTTCTCATAGTCAGATGTGTCGGCATTGGGAAAAGAAATAGACCTAGGTTTTGTTAATGGGAGTGGCATGAAAGGAGGTCTGGACCGGTCCTCAAAGGATTCCACCCTTGACACACTCCTGCTGAAGGACTTGGGCGTTCCTTTTCTTTTACCATCCTTATAGAAAACAACAGCTGAGGGAGACTCAGATGCACGGAGCTTCCCCACATGTGATTTTAGTTGAGGTGAGCTACTTAGGCTCCTCCCTTCCAGCTCCATCAGCCTGGGAGGCCCATGATAGCTGGACTCCGATGAGGACCTTGAAGAAGAAACATTAACATCTACATGGACTTTATTTTCACTTTTCTTCTTGAACTTTAGAGTAAGAAACCTCTTAAAAGAAGATTTCTTTTTCTTGGAATACTTAGCAGGTGAGTCGTTCTCTATCAAAAGTGAAGGTGAACTTTTAGTGATTGGCTTTTTGGTGATGTAGGCAAGTTCAAATGGGGGTGGTATATCAACAACTGAGGATGGAGTAGATATGCCACATGATGAGAGATGATTTTGCTGGGAAAAACTACCTGAAGAACCATTGACACAAGGCAAAGATAAGTTGTCTTCTATCCTTTTTATTCTAACACCATCCAGTACACAGACATCACTTTCTCTGTAAACAGAAACAGGTATCTCTCTCCCTTCAACAGAATAAGATCGAGGATATAAAATAAAGCGTCTTGAGTTGGTTGGTAAAGCTCTGTTGGCTTCCACTGGTTTTCCTTCCAATGAAAAGGATTTATTGCTTAAGTCTTCTGTCCCAGACCCATTTTGGGAAGAGAGTAAATCAGTTTCAGGTCCAGTTTCTTCTGGAACGGTCTCTGGGACATAGCCTGGCATTTTCCCAGATAGAGATCGTGTTCTAGTGACAATACTTTTCCGATCAATGGGCAGCAAGTTGTTTTCACCATCCATGCCTAATTCACCCCTTTTACTGTGATCAGCTCCTAAATCAGTCTGCACATCATGGGCAATTTCATTTTCTTCAGGAAGCACGTAAGGATCATCTAGAGAATCACTGCTAGTTTTTCTTTCCTCTGATTTATCAGTCACAATGACCAATTTAGGGACTGCTAGATTTTCATGCAAAACATGTTTGGTCCCACATTCTACATCAATTTTGCCATGCTTACAGATTTCTAAGTCTTCCTCAAGTGGGACCTCTTGAGGTGAACTTGGGACACTTTTGCTGAGGCTGTTTGCTTCCACCTCATCGTCTTCAAGTTGCAACTCATCTGACTTAGAGGCTTCCACAGTATTTTCACTATGCGCTTCAACAGTCACCTCTTCCAGCTCTGGCTCCATCCCTAGACTACAAGGTAGACTATCAGAAATCATACCATCTTCATGCAGAGAGGCTCCTTCTGTTGGAAGATTCTCATCTGAATGTTTCACAGGTATTTCCTCACCACACTCATTCTCACAAGGTGCAATCTGACAGCCATCATCCATATTCTCTGCATTCACAGTTTCTTCTTCCCCTTTCCCGGAGTCTTTGCTTGCTTCACAGGCTACCTCTGATGTCTTCTCACCTCTCCTCTCAGTGATCTGGCAGCCATCACTGGCATTTCCTGCCTTTGTATTATTATGCTCATTTGGGTCTACTTCCTCTTCAGCTGCTACTTGATGGATGAACTCTGCTAAACCATTTTTGGCACCAGATTCATCTCCACACAGTTCTAAACCAGGACCTGTTTCTTCACTGGCCTCCTCAGGCAGCATGTCAGGGCTTGCGCAGTCATCATTTTCTGAGTCCCCTTCCATGTTCAAATCAAGCTCTGTATGCACACTGTGGTCATCATTATGTGCTAGACACCCATCTGCCATTTGTAAAATCTCAGGCAGTTCCTCCTCTTCTTGTCCTGCTTTCTCACAAGCTGGGATTGATTCATCTGCAGGCAGTAGCATTGCAGTGATATCTCTATAGGTATTACCCATTAGTTTCTCATCTCTATTCAAAAGGTTATCACTGTCAGTCTCACAATTATTACTGTTCTTGACCAGTTCCAGGTTGTAAGAAGTTTCTGGCCTGTTTTTAGTTTCAGTAAAATCACCTACAACATCCTCACCTTCATCTACATCCTTGGTAGCATTGTTATCCCCATCTGGGGCAGCTAAGGACTCCTCACAAAGTGCTTTGGACTGGTCACAGTCTCCGGATGACTCCTCAGAGTCTGGTTCCCTTGGTTCAGCAGTATCGGAAGAGTTACAGTGCTCATCTTCGATGACTTCTCGGTTACTGGTATTCTCATCACTAGCAATGTTATCCTCTTCCTTCTCTACATTTTCTGGAGTTTCTGAGACTTCATTTTCCACAGCGGAATCTAGCTTTTGATCATGTTCCAAATCATTACAGTCTTTGCTGGGCAGCTGAGCTTCAGGAACTACAATGTATTCATTATCTGTCTCAGGTTCTAGGCAATCAGCATTGCATCGGTTTCCTTCACACAGCTCTCCATCAAGACACACCAGTTTCCCGTTTGCACATTTATTTAAATTATTGTTGGTAGAAACATTGGATTTGCCCTCAGTGTCAGCTGAGAATTTCGGCTTGGGAGCAATAGGTGGTTTGGGACCCCTAGACACAGAGTTCGGGTTATGAAGAATATCAGCTCTTGGCAATGAAGGAGAAAATTTGGACACAGATGCTGGAGAAAGATGACCAATAATCTTTGGTTTCGGTGCTAACGGTGGTTTTGAGATTTCTGGAGAAAAGAGACAAAAGACATGTTAGTCATCTCGGTTTCTTATTAAAGCCAGCAGAATGTATCCTGCAATACACTTTATCAGTGACTTGTAATGCAGAAGTAGTCCAGCCAATAAAAGGCTGAGCTTTGAAAAGAGAGCTGAAGTAGCAAACATAAGGTCTGTCCTTCCATGTGGTGCTGCAGCTATTCCAGTGAACATATTTTAAGGTCAAAACTGAACTGAACTAGATGGAGCCCTAACACACTTGGGGAAAGATGTACAGCTGCAGAGCCAAGGGTATATCATACCTCAACCCAAAACATGAAGAGAATTACTGGTTTAAACTCAAGTTCTGTTTTCAGTGTACAGCTTCTTGAGCCCTTTAGTCAAAAGATCCTCCATTCCTCCTGTAAATGCCAGGATCCCTTGTAGATACAGGCTTCTCTAAACATCAAAATGTATTTTAAAAAGTTAATTAATCTTGCAACATAAGGCCAGCCTTGTATTTCTAGTGGTAGTGCTGACACATATGTAGGGGGAATCAAGCAGATTGGCAATAAACTAGATTGAAGCAATGTGAATTAAATCATATCTATATCACAATTTTACTCACAGGAGTTTGCCTGCCACAGCCATTTCCAGCTGTTATGGTCCTGAAATTAATATTCTTCAAAAGCAAAACGAAATGCTGAAAGACTGCATAAATAGGCAGCAATAGGGATCCTCCCTTGTGAGATTTTTTGTGAGATAAAATATGTATTGTGAAGAAGCCAGTGTAACAAATAGTTACAGATGGTAAGAAGTAGGGAGAAGTGGTTTCCTCCTATTGCTGTTTCCTAGCCATCAATAGATAGTTACTTAGTTAAGTGCTCAGAAATCTCTAATTTACACATTGTGGTGGAAAAAGGAGAGCTCTCTATTGTAAGGAAAAGCACACGACAAACTATTTCATCATGACAGAGACAGAAACAATTCTTTGTGCATAATCTTTCTGCCCTACTCACAGGAAATAACAGAACAGCATATCAAAAGACAAAAGTTGGGACACTGTTCCTATGTGCAATCCTATGGTATCCAAAATCCAAAATCATGGTATAAGTTTCAGAAAGTGTAGCTACTGCGCTGTTGTATTTAGAGTGTTTTGAAATGCAGATTTTAAATATGTAGAAGTGCAGACAGTTAGAACTGAGCTGTGCACTGTACTGAGAATAAAGAAATACTGAATGCAAACTGCTTGAAAAAGATTCTCTCATTGTCCCGATATTTGGTGGCATGACACTCTTCTTATTGTTATCCTAGTAATATTGGAGTAGTCTGTACTGAACTAATACTGGTCTATTTGTTTTGTTAGACTCCACGAGACATAAAAGGCTGTTTCTTCTCTTCTTCTTAACCTTCCTGAAATTTCTTCTGATACTCAGAAAGAAGCTGACAATTTGGTATTCTGATGTAATCAGAAAACAGTCTTTCTAGAGTTATGAGACACCAGAGAGATTTCATCTAAGTTAAAAACTGAATCAGTGATCTCAGCCCAGAAGGAACAAAAAGTCTGTTCTAAGCAGATGCTTTGTGGCATATACTGCTTAAGAATTATTCTGTATCTGGAGTTTTATCCAATCCAGCTGCATGTGGGAGACTTAAGTCATGAAAAAGGAGGGAGAGAGAACTGTGTATTCACCAGTCTGCAGTTACTGCGGTGTTTCACAGTATCCACTGCTGCTTTAGGCTGCTGGGTGTCTGTCTAATCACAGAATGCGTAACTCATCTTTCCCTCCCCATTAAGTCAGAAACTTTATGTGCCAAACACTCCACCTTTGCTGAAGTAACATTTCACCTTTTGCAAGCAGCAGTTAAAGGCTGCAGAGTACCGGAGACTCTTATCATTTAAAAACAGGAAGGCAATAGAAGGGGGTTTAGTATCTTGCAAGCCTGGTGCCCCAGCAAGATCTATCTTTTGCACTTTTAATTCAGTTATTGGAATCACTGAACATCCTAAACTAACTTTCTGGTAGCAAAATGAAGACATTTTTTATTAGCTAAAACTGAATTTTTACACCTTTACCACCATAATAAGACATTTTTAGCACTAACTCCAAGGAAAAAAACCCCACCACTTTGGAGGTACTACACCACTTCCTGCAGTGCCTGGCCTTTCCTAAGAGTGTATATCCAACAGTAGGATACACCAATCTGTTCTTGGAATGTGACAAAACTTGAAGTTTCTACATTCTCATCCTTGTTCTCATCAGAGAGCATCTGTACTGAAACAGTGAATAATGAGGAAAAGACTGGACTTTAGAGAATGCCAGGACCTTCCAAGCTTTGTCTTATAAACAAGTTTGAAATAAAATAATGACATGAACTCATTTCCTTTAAGTAGAATAACCATGGAGACATCCACTTAAATAGAGCTTAAACAATTACCCACTTTCCCTCCAGTGATAATTTTCTGCAGCAAAAAAGATCAAATAATCTTGAGTTTTTCCTTCTACCTTCAGTAACACTGCTGTTGAAAGAAAACTTATGGTAATGGACCCTGTTCACAGTCTGGTAATAGGCATTGCCATGTCCTTCTCTTACACACTTGTGCCAGCTACTGGTGACTACTGCTTCCTTACACAGTTTATTTTTCCTAACTGCTCTGTCCATTGATCTTGCCTTTCATGAGGCTCCTTAAACAATTTTCCATTCTCTTTGGTGGGGGTGTGAGGAAGAAAAAGTGGGAGGAGTGCAAGTGTTTGTTTAAAAAATAACCCAAATAAAAGAAAGCCCAGCTTCTTGCCTTTTATCACAACAATTTCATTCAGCTTCAATTTCTGCTTCCTTTGCTGTCTGAACCCACTTGAAAGGTTCTGGCTGTAACTTCTAAATGGACACAATGCAACATTGCACCATAAGTAATCTGTATGTTCACAAATAATTGTGCATGTTTATTTTAGGATGTATTTTATTTTGCAGGGAGACACACCCACCTTGTGCTTAAAAGGAAACTCTTGGGGAATACAAATTCCTTTAGCCTGCTCCTCCCATTATTGTTCAGTGCTTCCTTGTACTGACAAGGACCGCTTCCTTTCCTTACCCACCTTCCTTCAGGCAACCCTGCGAAGTTCTATTCCTGCCATGATCCATATGAAATTACATTACATTAGTCTCCTCCCATCCAAGTTTCTAAGCAGTCAACAGTAGTCTAGCAGCTCACCTGGAATAGCTCTTCTGGAATAGCAATCAATCCATGCAGCCTTCAAGTGTTTCTTTGAAACAGTATACATTTTGTAGTGCAGTATTACCAGAAATACTGCAACTACCCACTTTCAAATGTTTTCAAATTTAGGATTTTAAATTTAGCCTAGAATTTCATTGAGGATTATAAGGGACCATACCTACAAAACACCACCACCGAGAACTAACTAAACACTGAGATTGCACATTTGCCTGGATATGTGTAGACATGTCCCAGGGCCATGGTCTTTGCTAGTGGCTCAAGAAAGTACATAGCTCCAGAGTGCAGACACAGGTTCAAGCCTTGACTGGTGCTGCAATCTGGTTCAGGCTTCTTTTAAGATGCTGCAAGTAGCTTTTTCTAACAAATGAACTTTAGTGGACCTGGGTTTCCTTCATGCCTTTGGCATTAATTCAACTCAGACATATTTTAAAATGGAAAAGCCACTGAGGACAGAGGGCAGAAATGCATTGTTCAGGGATTTGCAGAGCTTTTGGGCGGAAGTGACAGGGCAGGTGAAGGGACAATATTGCAACAGCGGGATGTGACTGCACCAAACCCAGAATCCCGGTAGAAACCAAGGCTTGTCTGCCACTGCTTCTGCCCAGGAAGAAGGGATTGAAATCCACAGATGGAAAGTGTCTGAGAAACAGGAGGTTTCAGATGTTCTCAGAGGGAGAATATCCACTCAAGGACATCAGAATGTCTTGTTCAGCTCTGATCAGGAGCTTTATAATTTCACACAGTTGTATCAGAATGAAGTTAAAACTGATTTTCTAGAAGGTTTTGGTCTAAAGTCAGCAAGAGATGAACTATACACCCTAGTATCACCGTATTTTAATGCCATAATTAATTGTTCATTTAAAAAATGAAGCCCTTATTTCCAGCTAGTGCTGCCTTGCTTCTATCTCCAGCTTGTATCTCCAGCATTTATTTATGATTCTTCCATTGAGACATTCCATTTATTGTTGTTTCTTCCATATAATTAATTGTGCAATATTTGATGCAGAAATAGTTCTCTTTGTTTAACAGCATATACATGCATCCCTTATTTCACACTACTGGAGAAAAGTTTGAGATTACAAAAATTACATATGAAGTGAAAACAGTTGTATGGGAGTCACTTGAAATGGAAAAGGTATTCAGAACAGGATTTTCAAACAATGTAGGAGTGCAAGTCTTCCTATAATTGGGATTTCAGTCCAGATTCAGGTACCAGTTTCACTTGAACAGGTATTAGATACTTACATGGCTTTTGAGAATTTGGACTTCAGGAACTTGAAATGCGAGGTCCTGGTCAAAATCAGCAGGCCCCTAAATGCCTGAGATATTTATGAAGATGGTACTTCATGTTCTCTGCAAGTCTGAGAAACATCTATCCTCTCTTATCAGTATATGTTGTTGTGATCAAAGGTACTCTGTATATAGCAAGAGGGCTCCACAGTGTGAAGACAGACCTATAGTCAGTAGTAACTATCCCAACAATTCCCATGGGAATTTTATCATCTTAAAAGTCATACCTGCAATATTAACAGCTGGGTTGTCAAAGCACATCCCACTCTGCAGAACTAAAATGCTGCCATGTACAGTTACAGGAATACATCCTTTATAATTACATCAGTGCATTATCACTCTGGGATATTAGATCAATACCTCACAAATTTCTGTTACTATACAGCTTTACTGCAGTCATCTGTAAATATAATACAACAGCATAATATCCCACAGTGAAACACCATTGGAGAAGGGGAAAAAAATCAAAAGGCAATAAAATCAGGAAGGGGTATGTTTCAACACCAAAAATACCTTCATCCTAAAAAGTCTCCTATGTTTTCACTGTCTCTAGCAGACTGTATCTGTAAGTCTTGCTGGTAGGCTCAGCTATGAAAAATCATGTGTACATGACAGTCATGGTTCTAAAATACTACCATGCATTTCTTTTTAGTGTAATTGTAAGTGTTTGCAATGTTACCAGTTTGGCTCTGTTTTCACAATAGTAACTTAACACAGAGGCAGACAACCTGTTGTTTCATATATTGCTTCCTAAGAGCCAAAGAAGATGGTTAAAATTCTCTGACAGGTCCATACACCATCTTTTCCTATATCGCTTTCAGTAGCAGCTGAAAGAATATACAGTCTGCTTGTATCTCTGAACAATCTGGAGTCTAATGTCTGCACATTTTTCCTATGGGCAGAATCATCTCAGCACCTGGCAAAAAAATTACTAGAGGCTGGAAGGTCCTATATATGAGGCTGGTCTGGTCTCTTGTCTCTTACCACAGATTTCCTGTGGGCTTGGGTGGATTGCTCCGTCTTTCTTTTCATGTCAGTTCTGCATCTCTGAGGATAGTCCATATCTCCCTTCCTGTTCTCTGTCTGTCATTATTTTAACTTCTGTGGGATCAAGGCTGCCATATATGCCTGCACATATGACTCTACTTACTGGTGCTATGCACTACTTACTATAATGCAAAGATAGCTAATGCTGGTGCCCAAATTGTACCAGTTAATAAATATCCCTCTCCTTCAAATTCAGTAGGAAGTTCTGCTTTGCAGTGATGGGGGAAGACATTCCTTGCATTGTGCAAACATACTAAACAAAGGCTGAGAAGGGATATGAGCACTCTATAAATACAATCTGGAGGTAAACACCAGAAGAGGAAAAGAACTATTTTTAAGCAAAAGGACAATGTAATCACAAGAATAAATGGTGTTGAATCTGGTCTGGAAACCAGGAGTAGCAGGAGACCTACCTGAAAACTTTTTGTTTAGGACATAATTGGAGGAATTAATAAAAGCAGTAGTAACAACGGGTGCCGCTTTTGATAATGAAGGCAGTCCCATTCAGTCCTACATTCCCAAAAAATAAGAACTGCTAATAAAGTTTAAGTCTTTGCAAATGGATACATCTGATATTCCTTACCTTGCACTTCCACTAACAACAGGAGTAGATTAGAGCTGGTCTGTTTTAAATAATGGAAAGATGAAGAAAGAGAAGTAGGACCATCATTGCTAAAGTTCTTTTTGGCTGGCTTCATTTTCAATTGAGTTTGTCTCCTGGGATGGACAGAATCCAGTCCATACCAGGATCAGAAAATAGAATGGAAATATCACCAAATTTTAGGAAAGTGTCTCACTCCCAACTCCAAGGAGAAAGAGAACCTTTTTGCTTTGAACTCAGAGGAGTGGTATAACACACTGATTCAACAGTGGAGTGCTGGGTTTGACGTAAAAGAGTTTTCCCAGTCCTATGTTCCTATGCTTCGGCAAACAGTAATTAACAGTTTCCCAACTCTGAACAGTTGCAGGGCAAGGTATCTAGTGGTAAAATCTCTGGGCTTCAAGATGTACCCATACATTGCAAGTGAGGCGCCCAGCAATATTCACTTGGAACAAGGAAACACAAGGGAAAATTTTAGGGCTAACAAAAAAGAGCTGCTGCTCTTCACCTTTAATTCTAGAGGCAGCTTTAAATTTTTTTTAATAACTCCAGCAAGCAATAATTGTTTCCTGTATTGTTATGTTTTTCACACACATGCCTCACCCATAAAAATCAGAGTCTTGGTGAACAGCTTAAAGTTTACGCCAATTTTCCAGTGGCTTCTTTTTATGTTTTAATTGTTGAATGCCTTGTGCCCTTATTCTGTCTCTTTCACCTTCCCAGTTGCCATCAAGGAAAAATTCTGAAAAGTTAACAGAAAGGAGGAGGAAGGGTTTGGGTTTGCCTTAGAGAGCAAATTCTGCAAAACAGATTACCTTCTCCCAAAAATACACTCTTGGAAAGAAAGTCACAGCAAATTCCCTAGGAACTTCGTGAATGGTTGAGTGTATCCGAGGGAGTAGTCGGCACACAGCCGTGTCCCTTAGCTAGCGCAGCCTTGCCGGTCTGCCAGCCTGGTTGTCCCCGGAACACCTAACCTCGCCCGCCCTTGATGCCTTAGCGGTTGGGCAAGCAATGGGGCACTCACAGCCTCGGGGAGCCACTGAGCACCTGTTGGATCGCGGGGAAAAGGAGGGCCGACCCTGGACGGAGGGTGCCCGGAGGAGAGGTGCAAGCCCCAGCGGCACGGCCCAAAACCTGCCGGCCTCGAAGGAGGGATGCCGAGAAGAAGGGGGATGCGAACCCCGGAGGAGCTGTGCCCGGGTAGGGGGTGCTATCCTGGCGATGGGATGTGCCGGCCCGAGGGAAGGAGGGTGCCGGAGGATGGAAGCCCGCCCGGCGTTTTCCGACCCCGGGGAAAAGATGTCCAGAAGCAGAGACCCTTCCCGGCGGGCCCGCGCACTTACCGGCGTGGTTCATCTTCCACCCCAACTTCGCTCGCCGNCCCCCTTCCATCCTCTTCCCTCTCTTCAGCCTTTTCCTCCTCCCATTCTTCCCTTCTCTCCATAATTTCCCCCCTTCCATCCATCCTCAATCTATTCATTCACACACACACACACACACACAAGCTCCATTCCCGCGAGGAACGCGACCGCCCCAGCCTAGGACCCAGGGAACGAGGCTCGGGGAGGCCCCCGCCCCTCCCCGGGCGTCTTTCCCTAACCGCGAGCATCCCTGCAGAGCCGACAGCACCTGCTGCTGGAAGCGGGATCTGAGTGCAGAGGAGCCAGGCACGGTCCCTCGCATACAAACCACGCTTGCTCAGAGCAGTTTCAGGCAACCGCAGGCTGCTGTCTGCAGCCCTCTCCCATAATCCATAACCTGGCTCAACGAGATTAATGCAGGCACCTAGTTTTCGCGCTGGTAGCAGCACTAACACCCAAACAAAATTGGATCGCCCCCTTCCTCTCAATGGAGGCATAATATAGCCTTGCTACGTTTCCCAGTGGGACTGGTATTTCTCACGCAAGTAAGCACAACTTGGCAGATTTCCCTCCCCTGGCAAAGAGGTCTCAGGAGGGCTGAGCTGACCTCAAGATTCGCTTTCCTTGTCGGGGAGGGACCCTTCCTTCCCAGAGCAGGATGGCTGTTAGCAGCAAGTCCAGAGTCCTGCAGGCCAGCAGGCTGGGTACGGGGAGAAGTTGCCCGTTGTATCTGCTCAGTGTCCAAGTGGGAATGTGAAGCAATCAGTTCTTGCTTTGACATTTTAAATCCCCCAGCAACCATGACAATTGCTAACACCATCCAGAGAAACTTAATTTTACCTGCCATTCTGTTCTTGCAAAGGATCTAATAGCTAACATCACCCTGCTGGCAGGTGCTCTACAGTATAGGCAGAGCTCTTTTTCTTGACTTTTCAATGGGGTCTCATTGTGACTGATGGGGTGCGGGGCGCCTTGTGCTGTAGTGCACAGACCTCTCAAGAGAGAAAGCAAGCAGTGAGGGAAATAGGAATTAAACCCTTCTTTCTATGGTCTTGACTGTCTCCCACTGAGGCTGGTGTCCAGGAATGCTGAGTTGTGGTTCTCTAGAGGACCCTGGTTGTATCGCTGTGGCTCTAAGCATGCATTTGCAATCCTGTATGGTTTTGCAGATGGATAAATTCACAGTAACAGCTCTTTCATTATTACTGTGACTGACATAAAGGCCTATATATTCCCTCATAGCATAATGTGTCTGGTCTGTGCCTTGGAGCAGGGAACGAATTGGGTTTCCCTAGTCCACCTATGACCAGCTCTCATGCAGCCTTCTCTCATCATCATGTATTGGTCCCTGATTTTATTCTTGCCACCTGCAGCCTTGATGTCTGTGTCAAGCAACATAAATAACATGTCAATAGAAAGCAGCATGTGAAATAGCTTCAAGAATACAGATTTAAGATCTGGCAAAAGGTGGGGAAAAGCTTATGGGACGCAATGGAAAGAGAATGCACAATTTTAAAAAAATCAAGCACAGTACAAGTGATTTGGAAAAATATTCCTTAAATATGTTTTCCAGGAGAATAACTTTTTGGTTAAACAGCTGCAAAAAACTGAACAGCACGGAAAGGGGCAGCAGGAAGGCAAGAAACATGTTTTCATAGAAGAATTGAGAATATTTGCTACAGAATTTGGGGGAATTTCCTGATAAACTGAAAAACATAGTCTAAATTGCAAAGTGTTCTCATACCTAGATACATAATGGAAGAATGATTAAATACGTTACTATCAAAACAAAGTCATTGTAAATGAGATTTTGCAAATAGACTAGATGGTCTTGTAATTATTGTACTATTTCTATAGTGCCCTTCACACGAAATCTTTTTTGGTCTGCTGTAGGACAAAGAACCATGATACTTCATAGGTTTTGAGCCAAACAATTCATTTGTGAAAAATTGCACTTTTTCAGGGGAAGCAGCTGAATGCTTCAGCGGAACCCTATACTTAATGACAAGGAGACACCTCCTGCTCCTAACACCATGCCATTAGCTCCAAGCTTGGCTAAGGGGCAGGCATTACCCGAGATTAATTTTGTGACCTAGCTCTGTAGAGGCTGAGTGCTTTTCACAAATTTCTGAAGGCCTGTGCTCAAATTTGCTTCCTACTTTGAAGGGCAGGGTGCCAGGGTACCTGGAGTTGCTGACTCCTTTCTTTTGTCAGATCTGATTGGTTTGAACTTCGAACTGGATTTTGGTGGATAAAAATGTAACCAAACACTGCTACAAGGTATTACTCTCTTCACTCAGAATGCATCCTTGAGCAGTTCAGACTAATCTTGGGCACCGAGAACTGCTGCATGGGCAATTAGACTACAATTTGGGTTCAACAGGGAAAACCCCCGAAAATCTGTGCAACCAAAGAATACTTAGCCAACAAAAGCCTTATATTCTTTTCATTATTAGCTAAAAGGCAACCCAGAGTGTAATTTTCTGTACTGAAAGAATGAAAAACTGTGAGAATTTTGTAGCTAAAGGCAAATAAGAAGCGCAGAAGAGCTGCTTGAAATTTGTCTGTTTACTCTGTAATCCTCTTGAAAAATGATGGGGAATGATCTGTATTACAAATGGAAGAATGGGAAGGAGAATGCATGCAAACATGTTCAGGGGATGCTTAAGGGTCAAATCAAATTTTTGCAGCCAGAAGAGGAATCTCTGCTTTTGCAAGCATATCCTGCAATTAAGGTTTTAAAGGATGGAGTCCACACCACATAACACATTCCTTGAAGCAAGCACAGTTCAGAACAGAAAAATCTTTTTCCCCAGGGAGAGCCCTTGACTTAATTGATGAGAGGTGAAATTGACACATCTAATTTCTTAAGTCATCTACTGCAATAAGTGAAGCATATATTTAAAAAATAATTTTGACTAGTTTTTTATAATGAGATATCTTTTAACAAAGGATTACATAACATAATAGAGATTACAATAACCCAACTACCCATTTCATAAAATGTATGAATTTAAAACTCAGATGAATGTTCTGAGTTTATAGATCTCCATCCAGCAGATGTTTTAAGCATATATTTAAACCTAAGCAAGTGCATATAATCTGTTTTAAGTAGGGTAACTCCATATACTTAAGTGCCCTATTAGATCAGAGCCATCTGGCATGCTGGAGTCTTCTTTTTAAATCATTGTAGCATAAGCTAGCACTCTTTTTGCCATTTTAATGGACCTGTAGAGTCTGTCTATCATAATACATGACCTATGCATTCTAATTGTTATTTTTAAGCCTCTTTATGTTGTTCCGTAGAGGTGTTTGCCAAGATGAGGTTTGCTTCTTTATAAGCAGTCTTTCAGGGCATTTTTCATGAACTTTCACCCTCCTGTCTCTTTTTCTTTAGAGTTTATAGGTTTGGATTTCAGGGTTTGGAGGTTCTTTTTCACTATTTTGGTGTCCATGGCCTTACTAAAAGAAATTTTCTGGCATAGAACTAAAAGTACTGAGCAGGGGGCAGGGTGTGTTTGACCTCAAAATGACAACCCCAATGTCATTTTGAGGTCAAACAGGCAGAATTTTGGAAACCAACATTGCTTTATAAGTCTTTATATGGGTCTGGTTTTATTTGCCTGAAAAATCCCCTATTTTCGTGTTATTTTGATATTACCTGGTGCATTCTAGCTGGTAGTATGCCACCCAAGAAACCACAAGACAGAGAAAAGTGGTTCAATATTCAACAGCACATCTCTCTTGGTGACCTGGCAAACCCAAGAGTGTAGATGTATAGCACAGGATACATAGAGCAGCTAATACCTCATGTTTCTCTTTTTAAGTCTGCTTTTGACATCTGAAAGGTTGAATGCGTAGAGGAAATTTGTTATATTGGCAGGGATTAATGCCGATAAGACCTACTTTAGCATTATTCTACAAAAGCATTTCAATTATTGCAGTAAAGTGGTGCTGCATGTCACGAGGAGTGAAATAATTTACTAAAGCAGGATAAAAAAAGCGTAGTGTCTTAGTAACTGCAAGCATTCCTTGGTATGTCAGATAAATTTAAATGTAAAAGATGGGCAGCTGTGATGAGCTGAGTACAGTATTAGGCAAACACGGTAAATACTGGTAGGTAAATACTTTTCAGTTATTTACTGTGATGTAATAGCACTGGAGGCAGATGTCATTGTTACTTGGTAACAAATTCCTGTGTCTAAGGAACTTTATATCCTTCAGTGACTGACATGTCATCTCTCTGACTTTCTTGGTTTCTTTTTCCTCTCTGCTCAAAAGCCTGGCTGACACCAAGTCAGGGTCAGAGACAGAATTGTACAGAGTGCTGTAGTAAAAGTCCTGACCAGTCAGCACTCCCCAGTGGCCTGGGGAGCCACAAGAGATGTGCTGTAATGGAATTGGAGTTGCATCGGCAGGATGTGTCCTAACTTTGTAGTTCTGTAGCACTCCAAGTTTCTTCAGTGTGAAGTTAATACTCTCTTGGGAGTTCTTGGTACAGAAGGAAGTTGAAGAACAATCGCACAGATGAGATCTCAAAGATTATTGGTGAACATTTCTTTCAAAGACAGAAATTAAAACAAATGTCACGTCCATTGGAGACTGAGATGAAATCCTTCACCCTGCAGGACCCCATTGCCTGGCTATAATAGAAGTGTCTGAAAGCGAAGCTTGTTCATGTCAAAATTTGACAGCATTATCTACTCATCTCAGCACAATTCAGTACAATACTTCCTGGCATATAATGGTAATTTTTTCCTGGTTTTGAGTGCCAATGTACCTTTTATGACAAACAGTTTTCTTGCTGCCTTCACTCTACATTTATGTTTTTCTTTACATCAAAACTGATTGCAAAGAATGTGTTGAATATATGTCATAGCCTTGGCCCCTGGTTTTACATCCTCACTAAAGGCAAGAGAAGCCAAATGAAAACAAGCACAAAGGGAGTGGAGAGAGAAAGAAGAATGGGGAAGTTATAGCTACATGATGAGTATTCTGTCCCATACAAGCAGTTTGTTACTTTGCAGCATACATTTTTTCACAGCACTATTTTGCAATAAAAGAGAAGGGATTACAGTTGCCAGTCAGTAATGACTAACACTGCAAACATGCTGTCCGTTACCTAGTTTAGAGAGCTCATTTCACACTACAGGAGATACTACATTTTGAAAGATGGTTGATGTGTACAGATCCCAGCATGCTGTAGGAGAGGGAGGCTACAAGGATAGTGGCGTCACTACCTGGAAAACTAGTCTAGGTTTTTTATTCCTTACAAAGGAATACAATTGTGAAATACTCCAAATATATCTTTGACCCTCACTTGGTCAAATGAACATCTGATTGCCTCACTCACCATTTTCAGTAAAGGGCCCCTAGCAAGAGCACCAGTCCTCTCAGGATGGAGATTTATGTATTTCCATTCAGGCTCATGATGCCATCAACGTTCCTCCAATGCATCAAGTTTATGAGCTTTTTACTGCTTAGTGCAATTGTAAGAAAAGAATATTTGCAGTCAATTGCAGTCAAATGTGAGAAACCCCACATTTCAGTCTACTCATTGCTCACTGCCATGGAAATTTTCTTTGCTACTTAACTGCCCAGATACCTAATTCTCAAGTCCTGGCTCAGTTTTTACCAATGTCTTACTCAGGTATGGCTTCATTTAATGTAACTTAGCTTGGGCAAGGATGTGTCCGGAAACACGTCTTTCTTTACTCAACGACATGTGATAGTTCTGCACTCCAAAACACTTAGTGCCTGTATTTGGAAATGCCCATACAGCTCTACTGGCAACAAACAGAGAAGTAGTTGAAAGTACACTTTTATGGATTGGCCTACTGCAGTTACTTGTTTTTCTCCAGACTTTCACACTCTCACAGATGCTGTCCGTTACATAAAGCACGAGAGGAAATAGCATCACAAAGAATCAAATGGGGTGCTGGGAGCTGAATGAAGGCAGACAGGTGCTTCAGACATCACTCAAAATAACCAAGTGTAAGTGAGGAGCAATACCATTGAGGATCAAAAGTTATGCAGTTATAAAATTGACGTCAGTGAAATAAAAATTGGTCACCAAGTCAGAAAGACTGAGACTTGGCTTAAACTCATCAGCACTGGGGACAGAGCTGAATTTCAGTTCTTGAAGTCAGTAAACACTCCTGCTGAATTTCTTTTGAAAAAGGGAGAAAAAAACCCCTCACCCAGCTGGAGAAATCTTGACTGGTTTCCTGTGTGTGATGGGATCATGCATTTGATACCCCCAATAAATGTGATGGCAGTGGGTCATCAACAAGAGAAAAGGTTACAGCGATGATGGTTAGTCTGAGCATTGTTTTGAACCACAACAATTAATTACACGCCTCATTTTATCATGGCTATGTACTGGGTGCCATCTGTTGTATGAGAGCTACATATAGGGAGGAAGACAACCACCCATTTCCTCTCAGTATTTGGACTTGTTTTGGTCTCATGCCAGTGAAAGTCTCAGTCTAGGCACCTTCCACTACAGAGCCTCACTTTAACTGTGCAACCTACTTATCACTAGGGCCTTTTTGACTGTGGTAAACTTTGGCTGCATTGATTAGCACAGCCACTGACCCAGAGTGGGGCTGGCAGCTGCATTCTCCATTTCCTGGCCAAGCATCTGCTGCCTGATTGGAGGAAAGTAGTTCTTAAACCTTCTTCAAAACAGGAAACTTCTCTTCTCCCTGCTTCCTGAGATACAGGAACCGTCTCCGAAGCAACCCACAGACAAAGACTCATATTAACTAGTGGGGTGCCATAACAGATATAGTGCGAGTTCATAATTCAAGCCATAACCTATCCTGAAAGCTTGGAAAGTGCCTCTTGATGCACTACAGCTCCCACCTCTCTGTTCCTACACTGCTGCCTCATTAAGCAGTCTGGATGTTAATTAGTAGATGATAATCCTATTCATTGGAATAATTTGTAAACGCTTTTCATCTTCATGATTAAATATTGATCTTGTGCCACCAATCTCTGGAACATAAATATGTAATATTGCCCCTCAAACTTTGCATTGGAGAGGTGACTGACCATGGCAACATTGCCACTCTCTCTTTTAAATATTTTAATGACCAGTACAAGCATCATTTGACAAAAAATATTGATATCTCATGCTTTGCTCATTGAGTAGTTTCCCACTTAGGATCAAGTCTCCTTCAGTAGTCACAAGTGGAGCTTTCAGCAAATCACTTGCAGTTTGAATGCAGTCCATTGCAGTCCTGGAGAAAACTACATGCATGCTTATAGTTTGCAGTTTGCATCACTGAAGTCCTGTTACTAGCAGAGCCAGTGAAGCATAGCTGAAATTAGTATAAACTTCTCTAATTCTGCATTCATAGAGTGTGTAAAAGATTTTACCCTAAAATTCTGATTTGGTGGGTATTTTAAAAGAGCCTGCAGGTCAGCTGTATCTGATAGGGGGTTAAAGTGCGCTTCAGAGCAGAAAAACAATGGCAGCAGATGAAAATGATAAACAGTGAGAAATCTTTGTTCTTGTTACTGGGTTTGGACATAAATTCTACCTACATGATCATCTTTTCACAGCAAATGCAAAGCCCCTGTCAGCTCCACCCATAAAACTGAGCAATTTGGATGTCTGAGTAATTTTTCTGGTGTTAGGCATAAGGAAATAGAGCAGTAGGATATAGCAACATTTGGAAGTCACCCTTTCCTTTGCATTCAGCTACTTTCTCACCAAATACTTCCTGACAGTAGAATGCCACAATGGAGAATCCCCTCAGACTGTCCGATTTCCTGCCAGCAAGCTAAGCTGTTGATCCTAGAGTGGCTGCCTTCAAAATCTAGACTAATTATTTTGCCTATGACTGTACCTCTGGTAATCAGCAGGTAACGGGGGAAGCTGTTATGTACTTGCGGTTCATGCCTGCTGTAACCCAGGCCACCTGAATTGCCAGTAGTGAATAGAGATTCCTTTCTCATTGTTTCCATGATTTTCATACACTCAGAAGCCTGAATACTGCCAAATAAATATTGTTCCTGAATGAATCAATCCCCAGTTACATATTTTGAACCTTTTTAGACATCAGCAGTAGAAGAATGCGTACACAGCCACAAGAAAGTCTTTGCACAACCAATCTGTCAAAGCAGAGCAAGAGTATCTTCTGCCTATTTTGTGGCAGTACTTTCTTTCAGAAGCATTGAGCCCTGGATAAATTAAACTCGACTTCTCATAAATTTGTGTCATTCATGGTTGCCTTTCAAGTGGAACATAGTGTGAAGTCTCATTTAAAGGTCTTGCCTGTAGCCAGGCTGTAAATAAAAAACTTTCTGAATTCCCTAGCATCCAATAAAGAGTGGATTCATACTGCAGTTTCTCTTGTACTAATTCCTCCTCTCTTGTCTGCATGCCAGTCCCAGACTTCAATCTTCAGTGAAAAGTATCAAAAGGAGAGTAACAAAATTCAGCTGAGGGAATTTTAATGTGGAGGACTGAAGTGACAAGACACACAACAATTGTATATGCTGAGTGGTAGCATTCATGAACCTTTAAAGCTGGGTCAGAGCTCCTAGAGTCCACTTCTGATCCAAGCAGAGAAAAAATGGACAAAATTTAATCAGGTGACAATATTTAAAGCTATTTAATTTTCTTAAGTGTTTTGATTCATGAGGACAGAAAAGACACAATAGTACCTCATTATTCCTATGCCTTTGAAGCAGTTCACCTCTCCCTACTCCCTTTTCTCCTATATTCATTAATGTAATTGATTCTAGTAAGGAAGATAATGTCATCAATGTCTCTATCCTTTCTCAGTGCATGTAACCAGGAGACCTCCACGGGTTCTTAGCCTGCACCATTTTTCAGATTGTTCGCTCAGAGCTATGGAGGCACTAGCTTATATACTCTCAATGTGGATAAATGCACTTTGCTTTTATCCTAAAATCAGGATGTTGTTGTTTTAGTTTTTTTTTTCCAGGAAGCTAGAAAACATTTTACCTGAGTTTCCATCACTCCAGAACATCTCTATTTTTGCTTACCCATGGAAGAACCATACACTTTCCATGATTTTTGTATTCCTTAGTTAAGACAACAGTGATAAAACCATTTTGTACTGGGGTGATTATAGCTGATTATTTCCTATCATTAAACAGAGATACAGAGGCATCTTTAAATTTCTTGTTTTGCTCTGCATACCTTTTCATTAAATTAGAATTCAAGTCATGCTAGTTCTGGGGCATTTTTTGCAGCTCTATGAATTTTCTAAATGTCCTTCCTGTCATAATGAAGGATTCTTCCAAGTCTTGTGAAGTTCTGTGGTTGCAGCACAGTGAGCTCGGAGAAAATGATGTGAGGAAATTAGGAAAAATAATTTGTTCCAGCTTTTTTTTTTTTTCTTCCTTGGGCACCTCTGAGTGGGAGAAGAGTTTAAATTCATTTTTGCAGATCCTGTTGGGCACTGAAAGGACTCTGAAAACAAGTGTTTCCTTTGGGAGGAACTTTCTCTGCTGTAAGCTGAAAAGAGAAGGGACCCAGAGAGGCTGGGAAGAAAGAGGTCTGTTTCTAGAGGTCACTGTGAACTGTGAAAGGGGTTTTGCTCCTAGTTCACGAGACCATCCTGGACCCTGAGACCCGCCAGACTGCTTACATTCAATGAGGGAAAGATTGGCTTTGACTGAACTGTGCATCTGGCGTATTCCACAGAGACTTTCCCCACTGTGGATCCTTCACCCTCCAAAACCAGGACCTTTCTGAGTCTGTCAGGGCTCCTATTGCTCCAGCTACTGTGAATGGTGTGCACACAGCCCTGCCTCTGCCTATGTATCCATCCTTGGCTGATTATCTAGCCATTATTTACAGCACCTGGATAAATGAGTGGGTTTTTAAATTATCTCCTCTATGGTTAGTTTTGGTGACATCCATTCACAAAAAAGGAAGACTTTGACTGACCAAGGGGCAAAAATACACAGGATAATACTGCAGATTTGAGTGGCAAAAGACCTAATCAAGTTTTAGGGAGCAGTAAAAAACCCCACAAAATCAACAAATGAAAAACATGTTTTTTATTTTCCAAGAACAGGGACTTCAATGTCCTCCATTGTGATGGTCCCTGAGCTGCTCACCGGCTAGCACAGCAACACTCCATTTTTCAGTGAAAAAAGGATCTATTTGCTCCTGGCTTTCAAAAAGAGAATATTATTTTGTATGTGTTTTGCCAACAGCTGATAAATATTTCTGCAGGTGGACTTTCAAAGAAAAGCATGCTTTTCTGTCTCTACCAGCTTTTTACTTCCTTACTTTACACAATTGCAGGAGAGAGAGTGATCAGTGAGAAAGGTGGGGGTAGTTGTGCCTACTACTATATGTCCTTTTTTTCCCCACATCCAGTTTTGTTTACAGATATAAAACATGGCAAAACATGTTTTTCTTCATCAGGAAAGTAAATTTTATTTTGCTGCTGACTTAAAAAAAATTTATATATATATATATGTATATATACCTGTCGTCTGTCCCCCCCAAAAGGTCAAACTGATGTCTTGCATTTAATTTGTAAGTAACATTTTGAGATCTCCTGGCATTTTTCACATTGACAGCTGAACAAGTGCTTGGGAGGGCTTGTGAGTTTGAAGAATAAGTGACAAAAAATATTCAGAATGATTGTAACTAGGTGTGTGTTGTATGTATGAAAACACAATGTTCTTACATGTACTGGTAGGTCTGTGCAAATCCAAAATTTGATTCTGAATTCAAAAATGGACCTAAAGTTTTCAGCATGGTAAAAGCCGAAAAACTGTGTAGTATCAGCTCCCTTATATTGCAGTTATTGTAGATTATAATTGTAACAGTGTCTTGTAACAAACACCTTGGTTTTATTAAACACGTACAACATCAAGGTGAGCTTCTTCTTAATAGATATGACATAGATATACCAAAAGCAGCTATAATGAGAGATGCTAATTATAGCAGTGTAAGACCTTATTGGGTCTTAAGTACTGCTTATGACTGCACATTCTAGAAAACCAGGAGGTAAATGTACAAGCATATATTATTGAGTGTGTATGAAATTTTCAGATTTAGTTAGTGGGGCTTAAATGTTTCAAATGTTTCAAATTTGTTCCATCCTGAGCTGCAGAAATACTGTCTTATAGCTGTAGTGGCAGCTGTAGGTGCTGTGGATGTTAATGGACTAAGAATCTTTAATCTGCCTTGCAAAAAAAATGAAGAACCTACATTTTAGAGGCTACTTTAAAAGTTTCTTTGTGGGTGTCTTCTGCTTCTAAATTCTTACTTGAATTCACATATTATTTCTAATTAAAATACTTTGGCTTCTTGGTGGAGTGATATGAGTGAATAGAAAACTACATGACTAGACAAAGCTATTGCCTTACATGTCCCTGGAAAGCCATATGACCACAAGGGATCTTGTGCAGCTAAAACATGGCTATTTTGAATTTTAGCAAAGGTGAAAGTGAAATAAACTCTGGGGGCTTAACAAATCTGTTGATAGTGTAGTAAGTGTTGGTGAAATAAAAATACTTGGTCTGGCTTGATAGTTTGCCAACAGCACTTTCAAATTGTATTAAACATTGAGTACTGCGTTAAATATCGTTCCCTGTTACCTGTAGGGGAAGTAACTGTCATCTGTGTTCTTCAGGTGATTTTTTGTGCCAAAAATGACAAAATTTAAGTGTTGTTAGCAACATCGTGCTGGCCAGCGTGTGCTATACAAAGGGAAAGCCTTTTTTTAATTAGGTATTGGAAGAACCAAAATTTTCATGGGACTGTTAACCTGGAAGCTGCTGTGAGTTGCTTTCTGTCTAGCTCCACGTGGCAAAATGTGTTTATTCCAGCTGCCAGGGGAACCTCTTGGGATGCTGCGTAACTGCATGGTGCAACTGAATGGAATTAAGGCAGTTTGTAAAATACAGGAGAGGAATGCCTAGACAGGCCAGCTAGCTCATGACCATCACATGTATTGCACTTTTGCCAAGGATCTAGCTTATACTCAGCTCAGTTTGTTCTGTGGCAAGTATTACTGTGATGGACAGGTAGACAGATTCTTTGGACTATGCAGTACGTGGCTGAGCAGGTCTTCTGTTATTTTACGTAACCCAAATCCACGTGTTGCACTTCAGCTATCACTGACTGCTGTCTGAGCAGAGTTCACAGAGCTCGTTGTTATTTCTGGAGGAGAAGGTCTGCTGTCCATTTTAATGCGTCCATTTTCCATGGGAAACATTGCATCTTTTTGCTTATTTTCATTCTGGTTGTCTTCCTCTTACTTGGATGCTTTTGGCAGGGCTGGAGGGGTCTATACCAATTCCCTGCTGCATGACTTGCATTAAATCCAAGACACGAACATTTTGGCAGAGCTTTTCCACCCAAGACGTCAATCGGGACAGGCAGAGAGGAACACTGTCTTTCCCTGACCGGTTAGGCAGTACTCTCAGACACATACCACTGAATAAGTAACTGCTGGTGAGCACTACAGTAACTGTTAACTGTTGCCTTAGTGCAGTAGTGCTTTTTTACCTAGGGGAGAGTTCTGAGAAAGCAACAGAAGTCTCATCCCTCAAAACTCCAGCACTTCTGTTAAAATTATTTCCTTGGAAAAATTAGCTTCCCATTTCCAGCCCCTCTCCAGCAGAGCTTCCAGATCCCCCTGAGAAGCTTTGACTTTGGCAGGCTCAGGAGACCACGACAGTGTTGCTTTGCCCTGGCTGCCACAGAGGGCCCTTGGCCTCGCGCAGCACCCTGGCAGTTCACGACCCGCGGGCACTTGGCCCTTCTGGCTTGTGCCTGGGACGATCAGCCCCACAGCCTGCCCCTGCTCAGTAGGAGCAAAGGGGTGCCACTGCTTCTGGGGCTGTCTGGCAGGGCAAGCCTTCGGTTCGGTAGAGCCGAAAGAGACACTGCCTGTGTCAGCTTGAATGTACGAATACAGCTGCTGTTTATTGCCTTGTTTTTCAGGGAAAGCCTTCAGTACGTTCAGAGACTCAGGGAATTTCCACTATTTTTCTCAGCGCTCCCCCCACTCCCTTGGCCTTCAGACACACACATTGTGTTGTTTTGACGTAATTTCAAGCAAATATTTTGCCACCGAGAGGCAGTGCAGGGTCACCGAGGTCCTTCAGGCTTGGGCTTCAGGCTTTCAGCCCTCCCCGGTAAACAATAGCTCTATAACTCATTAAAACTCCCTTTTGATTACTTTTTCCTGTTTCTGATTGTTTTGGAACAGCAGGGGTGGATTCCACACTCAACAAACTTCTTTTTCCTGCTGCTAAATTTAAATGTCTCTGAACTGAAAGGATTTGCTAGTCTCTTTGGCAGTAACTTCATCAAATAGAAATTACAACTTTAAACAAGATTTAGACTATTTCTGAATGCTAGAAGGGAATTGTGACTTGGTTTTGCAGAATAATTTTCATGTCTAGGATTTTTATTTAACTCTTTTTTTTTTTTTTTTTTTTCTTTTTTAAGACAGAAAAGTTACCCAGACCCTAGTACCTTCTCTGTTGGCTATTGTACCTTCTTAATTTTCAGATTTAGTAATAGTCATGTTTTCCCATGTGGCCTGCATGAAACCAAGCTAGTAGACTTGCTTATCTCCTATTTTCTTCAGATTCATTGATTATCTTCTGCTTCACATCAGTGATTCAGCACTCCTATTTCTGTCTCTATTCTTGGAATACTTTTTCTCTGCATGGTTTTCTCCTACTTGCAAGTCACCACATTTACATGATCTACCTATAAAACTCCCTTGGTCAGCTGACATTCTTGGCAATTTGTGTACTCCATCTTTTATTTATAGCAGGGGTAAACTCCTGAATTGTTTTCAGCAACCTCTAGTTTTCTTGTTGACCAGATATAGATTAATAAATTAATAATTTTCTTTGATGGACAGCAAGGAGAATTTAGGAAAGTGAATTGCAAAAATTCCAGTTCAAGGGATAAATATGTGAAAATTTATCCATCCACATCCTTTTATCACATACACTGGCCACACATACCTAGACACTAATCTGCTCAATCTGTACTAATTTAGCATGAAACCTGCTTTTCAGATACAGTGCAAAAAGTGCTAAAATAACCAACTGAAATGTAATCTGTATAGCACAGGTCCCTATGTGGATTTAATTAGCAAGACAATAATTTACTTCTGTCAGTTTAAACTCACAACTAGGTTCTCTGGGAGAGCAACGTATGAACATGTATAAAAGATGCAGTGTGTCCTGGCAACCTCCTTGGAAATTTGCTGTTAGTATTTGCGGTTATTATTAAGCATGTCAAGGAAAAATATATTTTTCCTACCCAAAGAGCGGACATCTTGAACGAAAGTGAAACAGACTGCAAAAGCAGATAAATACTGTTAGGTATCCCATCCCTCACTTTGTGACTGCCCTCCATTTCCCCTGGTCATCCTCCCCACCCTGCTAGTTTGTTCTTTGGTTTTTGTTTGTTTGTTTTATTTCTGTTGCCATTAGCTCAGTTTTAAGCACCCTCTGAGCAGAACAACTGTAAAATGACACAGTGTAGTAGATCCTAGAGTGCCTAGGACTCTGTACCTAGAAGGCAGAATGACAAAAAAGACACTTCCTGGAAAGAATTACACAGCTTTTTCTTTTAACAGCCTGGCTACTAAAGCTGTTCTTTGCAGAATAATCCAGGGACAGAGACAGAACTGTTCTGTCTGTAGCAAGTGCTGTGTAGTCCTGCAAAGTTTGCTACCACAGTAATGAAACCATGGTATCTGCCCATAAGGACAATGAATTGAGGTTTAATAGAAATATTGGGTATCTTCTGCCTTGAGTTTCACAGAAATTCTTTCCTAAACCTCCTGGAAAGATCAAGAGCATAAATTAGGTGCTCTCCAGAGGGATGAATGACTGCCACTGAGTAAGTACACAGCTCTTTTGTCCTAATAAGACACAGATTTCCATTCAGCAGGTTTCCATTGGCTTCACCAGGATTGCACTGTAAGAGAATTTGGCCTTGTATTTGTCTTCCAGCCATCTCCAATTGCATTATTTTGTATTATGTAATCAACCTCAGTTAAACTCCTGATGGGCGAAGTCAGCTTAAGTGACTGATCATGGTAGCTGACAGATAAATGCATCCTACCATATTGGTATGTCCTGGCCACCAGCCAATCTTACAATTCCTGCATTCGGTTAGTTGACAGCCTGGTTTTGAAGACAACGAGCTTTTCATAAGGTTCAACTGAACTGTCAGGCATATAAATTATAATCTGCTTACCGTGTATAGATATTTACATGCAGAAGCATAGAATCATAGAATGTCCTGAGCTGGAAGAAAGACACCAGGATCATTGAGTCCAGCTTCTGGCCCTGCACAGGAAACCCCCAACAACCCCACGCTGGAGTATAGAGCGTTGTCCCAACACTTCTTGAACTCAGGCTTGAGGCCATAACCACTGCCCTGGGCCGCTTGTTCCAGTGTTCAACCACCCCCTAAGTGAAAAATATTTTCCTGATATCCAACGTAAACCTCCCCTGACTCATATGCACTTTTTTGTATTTCAACACACACAGGTTATTGTGTGCATAAATACATACATAGATATGCTTATATAGTATGCACTCACTGATAATTATTTTTTTAGAAGAATTAAAAAAAATAAAATGCATATGCTGTCCTAAAGAAACTTTGACAATGAAAAAGGAAATAATTATTTTCCTGGAACAAATCTGCTGTGTTTTAATTTTTGGGGGGGCACATTATGTATGAATGTGACTCATGTCTTTGTGGAACACAATTTTTAAAAAGCATGTCTCAATTTCTACAGATTAATTTATTTTTCCTCCTTTTGCCAGAGAAGTTTGAAAGCCAAATGCCTGATTACAGTTTTCCGATTGGAAATGTACATGTTAGTTGGAAGGTTAGGGATAAAGCTCATGACTAGAGCGTATCCATTTCAAACAGGTAATTTATGTACGATTAGTGGAGAGAAATTTCTCCCAATATAATTGTCAACAGTTCTGCTGAAGTCAGTGATGCTCTGTTGCTCTTCCCATGCTGCATTGGGAGCCAGAATAGAAATTTAGAGGCCCCTTCTCTACTCTTGCTGAATGGTATGATCTTACAGCACTAAATGTGCACTGTTAAATGCCTGACATTTACTACTGGCAGTTCTGAATGTCTTACAGTGGAGGAAAACTCCAGTGCAAGCCTTAGAGATATAAGAAGCCCCATGGCAAAGCTGAAAATGTTAATTCCCTTTTTAGTAAAAGCAAAATCTTTGTCCTACTTCTCCCAAGTATACAAGTTGTGAATGAAATTTTAAAGGTACCTTCTATAGTCACTAGTTCATCATATTCTTTGCCTCAGAAAAGACATGTGCCTCCAATGTAAAGTGGACATGTTTGCCATTGCTTTTTCTTCAAGGATGAAAGGGAACACCTTTCTGCAGAGCCTGGAGGTGGTAGTGCTTCAAGGTGACAAGTAGTGGGTTTAAAATCTGAATGGAAACTTAGTCACCTTGACATAATAGCACGCTGAGATATTGCTGCATCCGCATCACGACTTGTTTCTGCCCACATGAGCGAGCGTGGTTTGCTTGTGGTCATCTACAGGGAGGTGCATTTCATATATCTTTCATGCCTCTGGCATGACAAGTGATACACTTCTGCGGAGTGTGCTGACACAGATACAGATTTCTGTATTAAAAAAGCTGCACGATTTTTTATTTATAGCCATGACAGGCTCATATGAAACATAATGAAACACACTGGCTGAATATAGTAAGTTAATGACTCGTGAAGATTTGTTAAGTCAATAGCGTTGTGTTTCTACATTTTCTTTTTTTTTGGCTACTCCCAATATAGGAAAAAAACCCAAACAACCCAGTATGGTGCTTCCATATGTGTAGATATTCAGACTGAAGGCTTGGGTTTAGTCTCAGATGAGGAAATAGGGCACGATGCAAATATCTGTACCTTAGACATATAGCTAGTTGAGCCTGAAGAAGGAGTGTCGCCCTGATTTCAGCCTTCTGATCTTGTTTACATAATTCTACTGGAATTTCTCAGGCATTTAACATAAACAAAAGTAGATTGTTTTCATTCCTCTCTGTGATGGACTGCTGGTTTGACCACTGAGGTCAGAGGGGTGTTCCTTTCGTCCCCCAATCCTTGATCAAATTCCAAATCCTATTTAAACCCCAAATCATAATACACTTGCTCTTTCACTCCTCACTTCAACCTAACATGAGTGTCGTTCTTTCGTGTCGTGAACAGCAACAAGGGAGTATAGCCAGCCTTCATCACAAGACAGATGAGCCTAGGTACAGTGGCTTTAGAGAGTCTCTGACCTCCTTCTTACCCCGAGACCAAGCACAGCATGCAGGAACCCTTTGTTTCAATTTTAATGTCTGGATTTAGCTCACTTCAACTCTGCTAAGGACAGTTCTCCTATAGCAGAGCAATTCACACGTGATTCATGTTAGATTTCCAAGCTAAATTAGTTTAGCTGATTTAGCTTCCCAAGGAGCACCTCACATTCTGTGTGACACCAACGGATATCCAAATGTCTGTGTACTTCTGCAAAGGAAAAACCTGGTGTGAGGATTAAATAGTAACCTTTCGGTATCCCCTTGTTTTGCCTGGAGTAGATGATGAGGCAGGTTGAAAAGCATAGAATTCCACCAGGTAAGGCCACCAAAATCCAGCACCATGCATTGTTTTAAGAGCCTGAAGAAGCAGGTAATGAGCATCCCTGTGAGTGAGGCTCTTTGTGGGACTGAAGAGAGAGAGTTTATTTGTGATTCCTGCAAGTTTGTGCAGGTTCAGAAGGACTTGTCAGCATGCATGTGACTCAGGCGTTCAGGTTGTGACCTGATCAGGCATGCCGACATGAGGAGTGCAATAAAGATGATTTACTGGGGAAATATTCAAACAATTCATATCAAAAATTTATCCATGACAAAAAACTCCCAACCCAGCCAACCAACCAACCAAAACCACAAACAAAACAACTCAATCCTTAAGCATACTTTCTCCAAAAAGATTACACTAAATACAAGGATTGTATTTAGGTGGCCCCCCCATAAATGATTCAAGGGAGTGTCAACCCTGCTAGCTCTGCATTTCAATGTCCAGAGCTAGCTGTAGTCTCTTTAATGGGAAATTGTCTCTACTGTTACCTATGGAATAAACTGTACAGCAATAGAAAACACTGAACAACTTTTTCCTAGGAACAGTTTTAGCCCATACATCTTGTAAGTCATGTGAAAGTGGATCGAGTGTCTTCCAGCTTTTGCATCCCTCATCAAGCTAGCCCTTCATGTTCTGGAGAGCCTACAAGTCCAGCCCAGCTACACAATTTCTCTGTTGCCTCTGTTACATACAGTGATTTGCTTAGAGTCCTCCTTGCACTACACAAAGCGGATTCCTTGTACCAATGACCAGACCATCTCTACTGGACATGTGTCTCCTGATTTTAATTGGTTTTGCATTTGATGCTGAATTTTATTCATTGAATATTCAGGGCTTGTCAATGTCTGTATTATAAACTCTAGTTTTCCAAGAGTTTGCAATCAAACTATAAAAATGTGTTCCAGATGGGAAGTTTGACCATGTGCTTCTAGTTCAGTAGTGGAAAGCTGTAAAATGCAAACAGTCACTTTGGCTGTCTTCAATAAATGAAGAATGTAGTTCTCATTTTTTCCACACTGGTTTTGGTGAAATATTGATCTTGGTGTGATTGTGCTAAATAAATTCATACCATTAATGTATTTGAGAGCTTTATTACTTTGTAAGATCATTAGTGCAGTTGGCCAAACTTATTTTTCAGTTTAGTCTTTTGTCTAAAAACCTATGAAGAGGATATGTGGAAGATTGGTTTCACCCAAGCTAAACTAACACTGATTATTTTGGGCAAGAACAGAAGTCCAGCTCAAAATCCATCCAAACTGCTTTTTTTAAACTTGAAAGGAAAGCTTAATTTTTTTACTTTATGCAATTTTATGTCTGTCATTATTTATTCCAAAGCCTTTAGTTCCACCCTCAGGAGACAGATTTTAAAAGGAAAAGTCTCCTTCAAAATGAGGAGTTGAAAACATTTGTCTGTGGGAACACTGAGATGAAACATTTTGGGGTTTTTTAGGTTTTTTGGTTTGTTTGAAAGGCATTGACGGTTTTGGGGGGTTTTGCCATGTTTTCCAGAGAGGTCTTCCTCTTAGATTTATCTTTAAACTAATTTGCCAGACCTGAGTAAATCTAGTAGTTTGCATTGTTTCACATTTTGCCTAATTTATTGTCTTCAAAAAAATTAAATAGATAACCATTCAGGTGCAGTTGTTGGCAAAGGCACCTAGAATTAATAACAACTCCCTGATGCTTGAATTCCTCTCTTACGTCCATGTTTGAAGTGGATTTGCTGTGTTTTGTAGCTTAGAGAGTATCTTGTACAGCCAGCCTATCCTAAGCATGGAGTCGTTCAACAGCCCCCAGTCCCATCCTCTATCGTGACTGATCTCTGACACTGCATTGTCCACTCCCTGCCACCTCCCCATTGCTGGATATGTGACCCAAAGATTGCAGCTTGCATTCTGTTGCAGGGTTAGAGGGGAAAGTGTTTCAATGGCATTTCTACATTTGTCTATAGGGGCAAATATCCAAGAACGGTGTTAGTGAGTCCTTTAGTCTTAAAGAAGTAATTTCTGCTGCTCCTATCTTGTATCTTGTGCTGCAAAGCAGTGAACTTTCTTTTGCATACCCAAGGACTTCAATATCTGTGTCCAACTTGTCACTGAATGGCAATCCACCTGCCACTCCTTATTCCCTGATTCATTTCCTGTGCAGCTTTGACTGCATAATGACAAGAAAGTTTGACTGCTTCCATAAAGATTTTTGAGGAGAAACACTTGAGAAGCAGGTGATGTAAATAATCTGCAACCTATGCTTCAAAGCCATAAAATTGGCTTTGATGTTAAGAAGACAAATCTTCCTGGACATTTGCATTAGACCAGACTGGAAAATCAGATCAGCCATTGTTTATGGCACAGATCAGACTTTGTGGAAGCAAGATTTGCCCTTGGGTTTGCCTTGGCAACTTGTTGTTGAACCCGTGTGCTATATATAATCTGCATAAATTAAAGTGAACTTTTCATCGAGCATTCAGGAGGAGAATCCGTTAACAGCTTGTGTTCAAAATAAAGATTGCTCCACTCAAGTCTGTATTATGCAAGTGAGAGTTGATCACAAGGATTCCTGGGAAAATCCATGGAAATAAAAACTGATCTTGATTATTCCTGGACAATTCTTGCCCAGAAGTTGAAATGACTTGTCTCAAAATAGAGTAGCAACTCCCCACAGACACATTGTAGTATTTATGTAGAAAAAATTTGTTAGCAGCTCATGGTGCTTTGGAGCCAGCAGACTGCCTGTGATCATCCTTGTAAAGACGTTCACTGGCCATACACAGAGAAATGCGGCTGCCATCTGCATCCTAGGTAGGGAAAGGATGACAGCAACAGTCAGTGGGGATGTGACATGGTGAATGAAGAGGACAAAACAACTAAAGATCTCCCTGTAAGGTTGTCTCATTTCTTAGATCTGAATCTGACTTTCGTCTTATTCCTAACTGCTTTATGAGGTATCTCAAGCTGTGTAAACAGTAAAGCAATAATAGCAGATCACAATGCACTCATCCCAGACCATGAAGAATAATAGCCTATGAGTCAAGCAATATGCCCTCTCTAAACAATATAATGCTTCTTGCAGACAGGAATATTAATCACCCCAGCAACTGACAGGATCTGATGGGAGAGGCTGTTATTAATATTATCTCCCTTGGAAACATTTGCAATGGTAAGAGTAATTTTAATAATGCTGGAACAAAATTAACTGGGTTGGCTAGCTTCATAGCAAATGGGAACACTGAGGAAGGCAACACATAAATAGAGAGACTAATTCATGAAGGAGGTGGACCAGATTTCTCTGTTGACAGCTCAGGCATGATAAAGAGAGGGGGAGGGAACCTTTTGTTTTAAAGGTTGTATTTGGTTCATCAATTGTTAAAATCTTGTTAAAAGTTTAATTCAGTTATCATGTTTTTGTTGCTGTCCAGGGAGCGAATGTATGTATTAGAGGGGCCTTATATACAATTTTTGCCACAAGCAATTTACTATGATTGTATTATTCTAATCTGCCTGGTTCCCATGGAGTCTCATTGTATCAGAGGAAGATGAATATTAACAATCATGTCTCTCTCAGGAGAGCTAATAAAAGAATGGAGATCTCACATTTAGGTTCAACACAAAGACCATTGAAATGGCCATGGAATTATTGACATCAGTTCTCAAGATTCCTAGCTCAGTTATTTACTGCTCGGCTTGAGCACAAGCCTTTTCTATACCTGTGCCAATACCCAGCAAGATTACCGTGGAAATAATGAATTTCTAAGTTAAATAATGAGGTATGTATCAGCAGAAGAACTGTCATAAGGGTTTAGTAGGAAAACAAAGTGCCAAGAGCGCTGCATTTGATTTCTTTCTTTGTTACATTCTGCTTTACACAAATGTGCCATCTGCTTTAGAGCATTATATACCAATTTATACTGAAAACAAGAGATAAATTGGAGCAATGCTTCAGGCAGATGGCAAATTGCCCAACAATTTTTTACAAATATTAAACCAAATAACTCTCTGTGTTAAGACTTATCTCTGAGTACCCAGTATGAGACATTCAAGCTGTGTTGATAGCTCTGACTGTTAGTGAGTCCACCAATGCTGTATTACATTCCCAATTGAAAAACTATAATCAGGCATTTGGCTCTAAAACTTCTCAGGCAAAAGGAGGCAGAATAAATTAAATTGTAGAAATTGAGACATTTTCAAACCTTTCTTTCTGGACCAATTCTCTTTATTAGCAGCATCAACTAAAGAGAAAATTTAGGCTCCTCTCAATGTATTTACAAGATGAACAGAAAATAATTACCCATATATCAATTATCTTATCCCTGGAAAGGAAGTGGTAAGACCCTTATTTAGTTGCTCATGTAAACAAGATGCTGATAAGAAATTCCAAAAAAACCTCTCTCCCTAGTCGCCTCCATTCCAGAGCTTAATCATTTTAAAAGGGGGATAATACTACTGTTTCAGCCCCTGCATATTGCTGTCTGAGATGGATATCAAGCTCCATTCAAGATTTTAATAGACTGTGATGAGACTATGTTGTTACTATGGCCTGATATCTCAGTTCTCTATTTACAAGAGCAGCTACTTAGGACACTTTGGTTAAAAGGAATTTCTATTGGAAAAGGTCAGTTTGTCTGAAAGGCTTTGAGGAGAGAGAGGGCAAAATGATGGAAATTATTAATCTGTGCCTTTTCCACAAAACAAACTTCTTTTAAAATGAAGAATGTGACAAGGGTGGCTCTGCAATGCCTACTATCAGTCTCTCCTGAGCACGAGAAATATCACATCAGTTAAAACAGACAGCAGTGACTATTCATTATTTCCTGCTGTCTACTTGGCGTGAAGCTGATTGTAGAGCTAGAAAATTCCCCTTTGCTTTGCTTAGGTTTTTCCTGGTCCCACATGGATCCTCATCTAACTTTGCCAGTCAGTCAAAAATTGTCAGAACAGATCCCCAATAACTGGTTGCCTAATGTGATGACTAAATTCTGAAACCAGGGTTAGTGACCACAGAGCAATCATATGGATAAACCATGCAATGCACTATGCCTATTTTGGATAAACAAGTCTCTCTTCAGTCAATACCTCCACATTCAGCAGAGCACAGCATGCACATGTGACAGAGAGTAAGCACAATGTTATTTTCCGCTTGTAGTTGCTGGTCTTCTTCTTCTTTACCAACATTATCAATAAGCTTGAATTAAAATGTGGATTCAACCATTTAATGTGGTAAAATGAGGTGACATAGCAGACATGAGATATGGACATATTTTCACTTGGAAACAGCCCTTTCAGCCTCTCCAGTGCAACAGAAGCTACAGCATAAAACTGCAACAAAAGCCTTTCCAACGCCATAGTAGATCTTTCACTCACTACTTCTGCCTTGTCAACTATTTTAAAAAGATCTAAGGAGCCTTCACCTGTGTTCCTTCTCTGCTCCTTGACAGAAGTAGGTCAGTCAAGGAAGGAAAACCTCTGCCAACAACAGGAAGGCACTAAATAAAAACAACCACATGAGATGCCTGTGACTCTCTCAGAGGAGTAGTACCTGTTTGGAGAGAAAGAAGCTTTCAGGAGCAAACACCTAACATTCCTACTCGTTCACAGTAATATTGTGAGTTCTGGAGCCCCAATCCAGCAACACCTCAGTACCACTGGTGGTCGCTTCATGTCAAAAGAGTCACAGCTACTTTTCTTGCACTTAAGAGCTATTGAAGGAGCAGACAATACTGGGAATGTATTGCCTACAAAGCCTCCCCCTCCTTCATTGTGTTGTGGTTTTTGTGACCTTATAGTGGCCCTTCGTATCATTTTGGTCTTGGGAGGGATATGTCTCTCTGAGGAGAGAGGGTCAGAGCAGCACAATGCACGGGATTGCATTTGTCTTTGTGTTGCCACCCAGAGGAGCTTCAAAGTAACTTATGGCACGAAGGTGAGATGCATATATAGTGTCCCTGTGGTTATGTGAGGAGGGTTTTTGTACACTAGACCAGTGTTTAAACCCATCACTGTCTCCTGTCTATGAGGAGGGACACAGGAAAACTGCTTTGATTTTCGTATTTTGTCTCAGATATAGAGAAACAATTTTAAATAAGGTAGAGGAAAATAGAGAATCCAGCATAAAAAGAAAAGGACTTCTTCTGTGTTGATTGCTCCTAATGTATTTTCTCTCATGATTGCTAAATATAATTGTCTTCTAGGGACTTTCTGTCTTTTAAATGGCAAAGGGGTTTGGTTAGGTTTTTCACTCATTTGCAGCCTCTGTTGCAGTTTGGCAGTATTTGAAGATCTTTGTAAAAGGGTCTTGAGCCGAAGTTATATTTTGTGCTCCAAACCAGTGCCCACGAAAACACGATCTCTTCACCTTCTGCTCCATCAGGTTCACTTACAATCTTCTGGGAAGATACAAGAAAATCAGTAAATTCCTATAGGGCAGAGACCTATTTAGGCAGTGTGGAGAGCTGGCAGCTGCCAGAGGCATGCTGAGGAATGCGCCCAGGTGGCACGTGCCATAAAATAGCCGATGCCAGAGGAATTTGCACACCTCCTCTCACCTGGCAGAAAATAGCTAATATGCAGGAGGGTGACTGCAAGAAGTGGCATGCTTCATATCAGAGAGGCTGGTTGGTACCCCTGCTTGTCCCAGCAGGTCCATACTGAATCTCCAAAATTATGCCTGGGTGAGCAGAGGGTCAACAACTGTTCTTGACTGGTATTGATGTCCTAAAAGTAGGTGTGATATTTTCCTGGCAAGGAGAATGTGGAAAGCCTGCAGGCAGCATGACATTAGTTAGGATGAGCATGTGCTGTGAAATTTAGATCTATCTCAGAAACAAGTTGTCTAGTTTTGATACTCTAGACCAAGCATACACTGGAAACAAGTAGTAAAAACAGAGAGAAGCAGGAATTAGGCATAGACCTACAGTAATGTTATTTTTGTGATCTAATCTTAAGGGGCTCAGATCCTACTGGAGCACTTTTAAAATCCTCTTCTTATTCCCTGGTTTTCAATTCCTATGAGTTGTGATGATGAGGAGAATGGCTTTGCCTCGCCCTGCAAGAAAGGACACAACTACTTCATCACCCTCCAGCCTCTGCCATCTTCAGAATATACTTCTTTATCATCGGACTTCAGCTGCAGCTGTCAACTAAAGAAAACTAAAAGTATTAGATATGAGAAATACCTTCACCAGGCCGAGTCAAACAATGACAGAATATTCCCTTAGTGTTCAGGCAGAGCCTGCTGTATCTCTGTCCACTGCAGCACCAGCCAAGAATTCCTGAGAACTTATAAATAAGAGAGTAGGTCTGTGACATTGAGAGTTTGTCTTTACTTTGCAGTAATTTATTATCCTATTATCATTGTTTGCAAACATCTATGCTCAGCACTTGCTTCCTTGTAGCACTGAAATACTAAGTGTTCATAAAGCCTAACCATAAGCCATAAACTTAAGAAACTGCTGTATGCATTAATGTGGCATTAAAATCATTATTTGGGTGATTTACTTTAGGCGCATATGTGACAAAGGAGCCTATAAAAATTACAAGCTGCTTGGTTTTTTTTTCCTCTGTTGCTGTAACACTTGCAGTGATTAGTTGGCATTTTAAAATGTGTTTGGATGTTGGGGAGGGGTTTTGTTGCAGCTTTTTTTTTTTGGTTGGTGGTTTGTTGTTGGTTTTTTTGCTGGGTTTTTGGTTGTTTGTTTGTTTGTTTTGTTGTTCTTTTTTTTTACTCTCAGACAACTCATAGGTAACTCATCAAAACCGAAACTTGAAAAGTGACGTATTTTTTACATCTGGAATCTTGGCTTGGACTAAACGTCTTCCTTTTCCTGTTTTGTTCAGGGGTCTCAAATCTGGGGTTTTTTTCTCGGTATCTGGCGCTCTCCTTGCTACACATTCTTCCTAGCTGGAGATCAGGAATAGCGGCGACGGAGGCTGGGAACAGAGAACCGAGCACCCTTTTGTGCCCCCATGTTCAGCGGTAACACTTTTTGGCCACTCCAACNCCGGGCGGGGGCCGGTCGGTGCCCCGTTCCCCGCCGTGGCTCTGCCCCGGCCGCTCGTCCGCCTCGTAGCCGTGCCTGCGCTCGCTGGGGAACCGTGGGGCTGGAGCAGGGTCGTGGCCGGCGAGCGGAGCGCCTGCCGCGGGCGGTCGCGTGG